>JAXIVJ010001506.1:0-135722 GCA_036785665.1 Chirona hameri | reverse complement strand
AGCTATACATGAACTATCCCAGCTATCCAACATCCAACTATCAATTCGTTGCTGATTGGCTACGGAAAGATCGCTGTACATTCTGCACGTATACACCATACAGTAACTGGATGTCCGGATCAACAGCAACGAAATGAGAGAAAGAATCGCGCGCGAGACAATCTGCAGCTCACTTAACATCGAAGCATCAGTGCCAGCTTCACATGGAGAGTAAATCAACAATCATCAACAGATATACTTGGCTACATGCAGGCAACTATACATATAGTATTTCTAAGTAACTTTGGGATGTGTTGTATTATTGGATTTGAAATGCTATTTTATGGCAAACGTGACTAGCATTTTAAAGTTTCTCCTTTGCTGTGCTCATATTTATGCATTGTTTTGTTACACCACTAAAAGCCAGTCGCCACTTTCCCATAAGTCAGGGGTGGGGTACCTCTGCACGTGCGCACCCTTTTTTGTATCGCTGAAGCTACTTGCTCGATCGAGTTGAAATTCGCCATATATTTCCTTCGCGCTCGCTCGTTCATCGCCAACTACGGCGCCCTACTGGTATGTAAATGGCGTGAGGTCAAATGCAACGTCTATCATCCCTACTGTATCATTAGACTTGCCAACAAATAATTTAAGCCCATTTTGGGGTATATACATATACACGCAATCACTGCGTTCCATAACAATGTCAAGCCAAGGAGCGCATAACAATCACATTTTAGCATATTTTACCTCATTTGACCTTGGAGATATTAACCTAGGGTCATAGCATTTTCACAAAACAGAGTTCCACACAGAACCTCTCCACCCTACAATTTTCGTTATTGTATTTCTTATCGGGGCCTTTATCTGCCGTGTAATTTTCAGAGGCCCTCCAGGGCGCGTGTTAATAAAACCCTATACCTCTATACAGTTCTACCTTGCATTTCACGTTCCAAAGAACATAGTAATGCACGTTAGTACACACTTCCTGCCTTTGACATGGATCAAATTACTGATTGTCAATCAAACCGAGAATCATCCTCCCGTAAAGGCGGGATGACACCAGGACGTCATATGAGTCATATGAAAGCCATGAATACATCCGTGATTACGTGCGAGCGCTTCGAGCTCGCTCGTCCTTCCGTGAAGTAGGGAAAAATCGGAATATGAGCGACCGGATCCGGGCCGTGGCGACGCTTTTCAGAAGCTCATATCTCTGTAACCGCACGTCCGATCGACAAGCAGGCTTCTTAGCTGAGTAGCCTCATCCACCCTATATCCCTGTTTGGGACCAGTGCCGACTCCCGTGGGTAACTATCACTGCGCGTGGCGCGTGCCGCGTGAGGGGTGTTGCAATGTTTTTTTTTCTCGCAAAAACTCCGCAACGGCTGGGCCGATTGTGTGCAAATTTGGTGTGTAGTTACTGGATAGGGACCCGTCAGCCGGCGCCTTCCCACAAGTCAGGGGTGGGGTGCCTCTGCACGTGCGCACGTGCACACCTCTATACTATATCTCAGGAACGGCTGAGCTGATTGTGTTCAAATTTGGAGTGTGGTTAGGGACCAGGGGTGGGTGCTTCTGCACGTGCGCAAGTGCGCACCCCTTTTTGTATCTCAGAAACTACTTTCCCGATCGAGTTGAAATTTGGTGTGGTGTCAGGCAACAGTACCTACTAGGAAAGCCGCACTCTTATGCGTGCGCATACCAACCTCACCATACATTTCCTTCGCGCTCGCCTGTTCATCGCCAACTACGGCGCCTTACTGGTTATTATTGTTATTGAAAAATCTATTGGCGAATTTGCGTACCGTTCGCAGTATTGATTTACTTACGGATTTACTGGCAATGTTGGGGTTGTAATGTTCATAATTGGGGTTGCAATTTTTGAGGATGCAGTTGTAGCTACAACCCCGAAAGTATATAAAGTTCCACCCATGGCAGTATGGACAAGACCGACACTCAGTTGTCGCACTCCACTTTCCGATCATGCTGGCAAGTGACTCAGTTTATCGAAAGATGATGAACGATTTGCGAGGATAAGACATATAACTTAGACAGACAGATCCAGATCACCACACCACTGACCTGGCCAGGCTCCCGTGCTGCTTGAAAACCAATGGGACGGCATCAGTGTTTCCATCGGTCGAAGTTCACATGTCAGGTTTACAATGCGAAGTTATACCGCCTATTGAACAATGGTGTTCCGTGACGTTGTGACCCGTAGTTAAACACGCTTTACACTCCAGCTCACATACCAGCACCGCGGAGCCGGAAGAAAGGCCAGACTGTGTCGATCGGCATACAAACGTCTGTAACCGAGTAAACCAGCTCACATGCTACCGAAGCATGTACGCCACACCCCCTCGCCCCTCTGAACGGCACCAGACCGGACTGCACTCCCACCGGACCGGACTGCACCCCACCGGACCGGGCTGCACCCACACCGGACCGGACTGCACCCCACCGGACCGGACTGCACCTCTCACCGGGCGAACCGGACCGGTCCGCACCTCCCAACGGACACACCGGACCGGTCCGCACCTCCCAACGGACACACCGCACCGGTCCGCACCTTCCACAGGACACACCGGACCGGACTGCATCTCCCACAGGACACACCGGACCGGGCTGCACCTCCCACAGGACACACCGGACCGGACTGCATCTCCCACCGGACCGGTCCGCACCTACCACAGGACACACCGGACCGGTCCGCACCTCCCAACAGACACACCGGACCGGTCCGCACCTCCCAACGGACACACCGGACCGGTCCGCACCTCCCAACGGACACACCGGACCGGACTGCATCTCTCACAGGACACACCGGACCGGTCCGCACCTCCCAACGGACACACCGGACCGGTCCGCACCTCCCAACGGACACACCGGACCGGACTGCATCTCTCACAGGACACACCGGACCGGTCCGCACCTCCCACCGGGCGCATTGGGCCGGGCTGCACCCGTCCACCACTCCACTGACCAGAATCACAGCGATGACGGCCAGGTTCTTGACGTCCTTCCAGAACCAGCCATGTGAGGTGAAGCTCAGCAGATGGATGCAGCGGTACACGTAGAACGCGATGCAGAACAGCTCCACACAGTTCGGGTACTGTCAACAGAATGGGAAGGGGGGGGGGACACCTCACTGGGTACGAGGTGACAGGGGTGCGCAAGGCAAACGGGACCCGAACGGGTAGGCACCTGTCCCACCAGCCAGCCAGCATATTGTACAGCCGCTGCCAAAGTGAAAAACTACACATGCCACTTCCCATGCCAATTTCCTTCAACCCCAACGCATCAGAGCCGCCCGTTAGCGACTGAATGACACGTGAAGTCCGGTTCCCATACCTCCCATCCTCCAGCCCAAGGCCCAGCCGGTTCGACCCCCCGCGACGCTGTCCGCGCGCGGTTTCTCACCACGTAGTTGACCTGCAGCATGTGCAGGGTGGGCTCCTCGAACAGCGCCAACGCCATGTGCACGGCCAGCACCAGGTACAGCAGGTACTTGCCCCAGGCCGACCGGTAGGCCAGGTAGTAGCTGCAATAGATAGCGGACCGCCGACGTTAGGTCATGCCTACACACCGGCAGAGTGTATACACCAGCGAGCAAAGCCAAGCCAGCAGTTCTAACCAACCATATCACTGCATAATGGTTTCCAAGTTTACTTACAGTACTGTCTCGTCTCACAGCGTACAGATACGAGTTACTACCGTCTTACAGTACTGTCTCGTCTCACAGAGTACAGTTACGAGTTACCGTCTTACAGTACTGTCTCGTCTCACAGAGTACAGATACGAGTTACCGTCTTACAGTATAACTGTCTCGTCTCACAGAGTACAGTTACGATTTACCGTCTTACAGTACTGTCTCGTCTCACAGAGTACAGATACGAGTTACCGCCTTACAGTACTGTCTCGTCTCACAGAGTACAGATACGAGTTACCGTCTTACAGTACTGTCTCGTCTCATAGAGTACAGATACGAGTTACCGTCTTACAGTATAACTGTCTCGTCTCACAGACAGATACGAGTTACCGTCTTACAGTACTGTCTCGTCTCACAGAGTACAGATACGATTTACCGTCTTACAGTACTGTCTCGTCTCATAGAGTACAGATACGAGTTACCGTCTTACAGTACTGTCTCGTCTCACAGCGTACAGATACGAGTTACCGTCTTACAGTACTGTCTCGTCTCACAGCGTACAGATACGAGTTACCGTCTTACAGTACTGTCTCGTCTCACAGAGTACAGATACGAGTTACCGTCTTACAGTACTGTCTCGTCTCACAGAGTACAGTTACGAGTTACCGTCTTACAGTACTGTCTCGTCTCACAGAGTACAGATACGATTTACCGTCTTACAGTACTGTCTCGTCTCACAGAGTACAGATACGAGTTACCGTCTTACAGTACTGTCTCGTCTCACAGAGTACAGTTACGAGTTACCGTCTTACAGTACTGTCTCGTCTCACAGAGTACAGATACGATTTACCGTCTTACAGTACTGTCTCGTCTCACAGAGTACAGATACGAGTTACCGTCTTACAGTACTGTCTCGTCTCACAGAGTACAGATACGAGTTACCGTCTTACAGTACTGTCTCGTCTCACAGAGTACAGTTACGAGTTACCGTCTTACAGTACTGTCTCGTCTCACAGAGTACAGATACGATTTACCGTCTTACAGTATTGTCTCGTCTCACAGAGTACAGATACGAGTTACCGCCTTACAGTACTGTCTCGTCTCACAGAGTACAGTTACGAGTTACCGCCTTACAGTACTGTCTCGTCTCACAGAGTACAGATACGAGTTACCGTCTTACAGTACTGTCTCGTCTCACAGAGTACAGATACGATTTACCGTCTTACAGTACTGTCTCGTCTCACAGAGTACAGATACCAGTTACCGTCTTACAGTACTGTCTCGTCTCACAGAGTACAGATACGAGTTACCGTCTTACAGTACTGTCTCGTCTCACAGAGTACAGATACGATTTACCGTCTTACAGTACTGTCTCGTCTCACAGCGTACAGATACGAGTTACCGTCTTACAGTACTGTCTCGTCTCACAGAGTACAGATACGAGTTACCGTCTTACAGTACTGTCTCGTCTCACAGAGTACAGATACGAGTTACCGTCTTACAGTACTGTCTCATCTCACAGAGTACAGATACGAGTTACCGTCTTACAGTACTGTCTCGTCTCACAGAGTACAGATACGAGTTACCGTCTTACAGTACTGTCTCGTCTCACAGAGTACAGATACGAGTTACCGTCTTACAGTACTGTCTCATCTCACAGAGTACAGATACGAGTTACCGTCTTACAGTACTGTCTCGTCTCACAGAGTACAGATACGATTTACCGTCTTACAGTACTGTCTCGTCTCACAGAGTACAGATACGAGTTACCGTCTTACAGTATAACTGTCTCGTCTCACAGAGTACAGATACGATTTACCGTCTTACAGTACTGTCTCGTCTCACAGAGTACAGTTACGATTTACCGTCTTACAGTACTGTCTCGTCTCACAGAGTACAGATACGATTTACCGTCTTACAGTACTGTCTCATCTCACAGAGTACAGATACGAGTTACCGTCTTACAGTACTGTCTCGTCTCACAGAGTACAGATACGAGTTACCGTCTTACAGTACTGTCTCGTCTCACAGAGTACAGATACGATTTACCGTCTTACAGTACTGTCTCGTCTCACAGAGTACAGTTACGATTTACCGTCTTACAGTACTGTCTCGTCTCACAGAGTACAGATACGAGTTACCGTCTTACAGTACTGTCTCGTCTCACAGAGTACAGTTACGAGTTACCGTCTTACAGTACTGTCTCGTCTCACAGAGTACAGATACGATTTACCGTCTTACAGTACTGTCTCGTCTCACAGAGTACAGATACGAGATACCGCCTTACAGTACTGTCTCGTCTCACAGAGTACAGTTACGAGTTACCGCCTTACAGTACTGTCTCGTCTCACAGAGTACAGATACGAGTTACCGTCTTACAGTACTGTCTCGTCTCACAGAGTACAGATACGAGTTACCGTCTTACAGTACTGTCTCGTCTCACAGAGTACAGATACGATTTACCGTCTTACAGTACTGTCTCGTCTCACAGAGTACAGATACGAGTTACCGTCTTACAGTACTGTCTCGTCTCACAGAGTACAGTTACGAGTTACCGTCTTACAGTACTGTCTCGTCTCACAGAGTACAGTTACGAGTTACCGTCTTACAGTACTGTCTCGTCTCACAGAGTACAGTTACGAGTTACCGTCTTACAGTACTGTCTCGTCTCACAGAGTACAGATACGATTTACCGTCTTACAGTACTGTCTCGTCTCACAGAGTACAGATACGAGTTACCGTCTTACAGTACTGTCTCGTCTCACAGCGTACAGATACGATTTACCGTCTTACAGTACTGTCTCGTCTCACAGCGTACAGATACGATTTACCGTCTTACAGTACTGTCTCGTCTCACAGAGTACAGATACGAGTTACCGTCTTACAGTACTGTCTCGTCTCACAGAGTACAGATACGAGTTACCGTCTTACAGTACTGTCTCGTCTCACAGCGTACAGATACGATTTACCGTCTTACAGTACTGTCTCGTCTCACAGAGTACAGATACGAGTTACCGTCTTACAGTACTGTCTCGTCTCAAAGAGTACAGATACGATTTACCGTCTTACAGTACTGTCTCGTCTCACAGAGTACAGATACGATTTACCGTCTTACAGTACTGTCTCGTCTCACAGAGTACAGATACGAGTTACCGTCTTACAGTACTGTCTCGTCTCACAGAGTACAGATACGATTTACCGTCTTACAGTACTGTCTCGTCTCACAGAGTACAGATACAATTTACCGTCTTACAGAACTGTCTCGTCTCACAGAGTACAGATACGAGTTACCGTCTTACAGTACTGTCTCGTCTCACAGAGTACAGATACGAGTTACCGTCTTACAGTACTGTCTCGTCTCACAGAGTACAGATACGATTTACCGTCTTACAGTACTGTCTCGTCTCACAGAGTACAGATACGAGTTACCGTCTTACAGTACTGTCTCGTCTCACAGAGTACAGATACGATTTACCGTCTTACAGTACTGTCTCGTCTCACAGAGTACAGATACAATTTACCGTCTTACAGTACTGTCTCGTCTCACAGAGTACAGATACAATTTACCGTCTTACAGAACTGTCTCGTCTCACAGAGTACAGATACGAGTTACCGTCTTACAGTACTGTCTCGTCTCACAGAGTACAGATACGATTTACCGTCTTACAGTACTGTCTCGTCTCACAGAGTACAGATACAATTTACCGTCTTACAGAACTGTCTCGTCTCACAGAGTACAGATACGAGTTACCGTCTTACAGTACTGTCTCGTCTCACAGAGTACAGATACGATTTACCGTCTTACAGTACTGTCTCGTCTCACAGAGTACAGATACGAGTTGCCGTCTTACAGTACTGTCTCGTCTCACAGAGTACAGATACGATTTACCGTCTTACAGTACTGTCTCGTCTCACAGAGTACAGATACAATTTACCGTCTTACAGAACTGTCTCGTCTCACAGAGTACAGATACGAGTTACCGTCTTACAGTACTGTCTCGTCTCACAGAGTACAGATACGAGTTACCGTCTTACAGTACTGTCTCGTCTCACAGAGTACAGATACGAGTTACCGTCTTACAGTACTGTCTCGTCTCACAGAGTACAGTTACGAGTTACCGTCTTACAGTACTGTCTCGTCTCACAGAGTACAGATACGAGTTACCGTCTTACAGTACTGTCTCGTCTCACAGCGTACAGCTACGATTTACCGTCTTACAGTACTGTCTCGTCTCACAGAGTACATTTACGAGTTACCGTCTTACAGTAGTCTCGTCTCACAGAGTACAGATACGATTTACCGTCTTACAGTACTGTCTCGTCTCACAGAGTACAGATACGATTTACCGTCTTACAGTACTGTCTCGTCTCACAGAGTACAGATACGAGTTACCGTCTTACAGTACTGTCTCGTCTCACAGAGCACAGATACGAGTTACCGTCTTACAGTACTGTCTCGTCTCACAGCGTACAGATACGATTTACCGTCTTACAGTACTGTCTCGTCTCACAGAGTACAGATACAAGTTACCGTCTTACAGTACTGTCTCGTCTCACAGAGTACAGATACGATTTACCGTCTTACAGTACTGTCTCGTCTCACAGAGTACAGATACGATTTACCGTCTTACAGTACTGTCTCGTCTCACAGAGTACAGATACGAGTTACCGTCTTACAGTACTGTCTCGTCTCACAGAGTACAGATACGATTTACCGTCTTACAGTACTGTCTCGTCTCACAGAGTACAGATACGAGTTACCGTCTTACAGTACTGTCTCGTCTCACAGAGTACAGATACGATTTACCGTCTTACAGTACTGTTTCGTCTCATAGAGTACAGATATGAGTTACCGTCTTACAGTACTGTCTCGTCTCACAGAGTACAGATACGAGTTACCGTCTTACAGTACTGTCTCGTCTCACAGAGTACAGATACGAGTTACCGTCTTACAGTACTGTCTCGTCTCACAGAGTACAGATACGAGTTACCGTCTTACAGTACTGTCTCGTCTCACA
The DNA here is from genome assembly GCA_036785665.1 of Chirona hameri. Lineage (NCBI taxonomy): Eukaryota > Metazoa > Arthropoda > Thecostraca > Balanomorpha > Balanidae > Chirona > Chirona hameri. The sequence continues at coordinate 127,073 of JAXIVJ010001506.1, read as the reverse complement.
GAGTACAGATACGAGTTACCGTCTTATAGTACTGTCTCGTCTCACAGAGTACAGATACGAGTTACCGTCTTACAGTACTGTCTCGTCTCACAGAGTACAGATACGATTTACCGTCTTACAGTACTGTCTCGTCTCACAGAGTACAGATACGAGTTACCATCTTACAGTACTGTCTCGTCTCACAGAGTACAGATACGATTTACCGTCTTACAGTACTGTCTCGTCTCATAGAGTACAGATACGAGTTACCGTCTTACAGTACTGTCTCGTCTCACAGAGTACAGATACGATTTACCGTCTTACAGTACTGTCTCGTCTCACAGCGTACAGATACGAGTTACCGTCTTACAGTACTGTCTCGTCTCACAGAGTACAGATACGAGTTACCGTCTTACAGTACTGTCTCGTCTCACAGAGTACAGATACGAGTTACCGTCTTACAGTACTGTCTCGTCTCACAGAGTACAGATACGATTTACCGTCTTACAGTACTGTCTCGTCTCACAGCGTACAGATACGAGTTACCGTCTTACAGTACTGTCTCGTCTCACAGAGTACAGATACGAGTTACCGTCTTACAGTACTGTCTCGTCTCACAGAGTACAGATACGAGTTACCGTCTTACAGTACTGTCTCGTCTCACAGACAGATACGAGTTACCGTCTTACAGTACTGTCTCGTCTCACAGAGTACAGTTACGAGTTATCGTCTTACAGTACTGTCTCGTCTCACAGAGTACAGATACGATTTACCGTCTCACAGTACTGTCTCGTCTCACAGAGTACAGATACGAGTTACCGTCTTACAGTACTGTCTCGTCTCACAGAGTACAGATACGAGTTACCGTCTTACAGTACTGTCTCGTCTCACAGAGTACAGATACGAGTTACCGTCTTACAGTACTGTCTCGTCTCACAGAGTACAGATACGAGTTACCGTCTTACAGTACTGTCTCGTCTCACAGAGTACACTTACGAGTTACCGTCTTACAGTACTGTCTCGTCTCACAGAGTACAGATACGATTTACCGTCTTACAGTACTGTCTCGTCTCACAGAGTACAGATACGAGTTACCGCCTTACAGTACTGTCTCGTCTCACAGAGTACAGTTACGAGTTACCGCCTTACAGTACTGTCTCGTCTCACAGAGTACAGACACGAGTTACCGTCTTACAGTACTGTCTCGTCTCACAGAGTACAGATACGAGTTACCGTCTTACAGTACTGTCTCGTCTCACAGAGTACAGATACGATTTACCGTCTTACAGTACTGTCTCGTCTCACAGAGTACAGATACGAGTTACCGTCTTACAGTACTGTCTCGTCTCACAGAGTACAGTTACGAGTTACCGTCTTACAGTACTGTCTCGTCTCACAGAGTACAGTTACGAGTTACCGTCTTACAGTACTGTCTCGTCTCACAGAGTACAGTTACGAGTTACCGTCTTACAGTACTGTCTCGTCTCACAGAGTACAGATACGATTTACCGTTTTACAGTACTGTCTCGTCTCACAGAGTACAGATACGAGTTACCGTCTTACAGTACTGTCTCGTCTCACAGAGTACAGATACGAGTTACCGTCTTACAGTACTGTCTCGTCTCACAGCGTACAGATACGATTTACCGTCTTACAGTACTGTCTCGTCTCACAGAGTACAGATACGAGTTACCGTCTTACAGTACTGTCTAGTCTCACAGAGTACAGATACGAGTTACCGTCTTACAGTACTGTCTCGTCTCACAGCGTACAGATACGATTTACCGTCTTACAGTACTGTCTCGTTTCACAGAGTACAGATACGAGTTACCGTCTTACAGTACTGTCTCGTCTCACAGAGTACAGATACGATTTACCGTCTTACAGTACTGTCTCGTCTCACAGAGTACAGATACGATTTACCGTCTTACAGTACTGTCTCGTCTCACAGAGTACAGATACGAGTTACCGTCTTACAGTACTGTCTCGTCTCACAGAGTACAGATACGATTTACCGTCTTACAGTACTGTCTCGTCTCACAGAGTACAGATACAATTTACCGTCTTACAGTACTGTCTCGTCTCACAGAGTACAGATACGAGTTACCGTCTTACAGTACTGTCTCGTCTCACAGAGTACAGTTACGAGTTACCGTCTTACAGTACTGTCTCGTCTCACAGAGTACAGATACGATTTACCGTCTTACAGTACTGTCTCGTCTCATAGAGTACAGATATGAGTTACCGTCTTACAGTACTGTCTCGTCTCACAGAGTACAGATACGATTTACCGTCTTACAGTACTGTCTCGTCTCACAGAGTACAGATACGAGTTACCGCCTTACAGTACTGTCTCGTCTCACAGAGTACAGATACGATTTACCGTCTTACAGTACTGTCTCGTCTCACAGAGTACAGATACGAGTTACCGTCTTACAGTACTGTCTCGTCTCACAGAGTACAGATACGAGTTACCGTCTTACAGTACTGTCTCGTCTCACAGAGTACAGATACGATTTACCGTCTTACAGTACTGTCTCGTCTCATAGAGTACAGATATGAGTTACCGTCTTACAGTACTGTCTCGTCTCACAGAGTACAGATACGAGTTACCGTCTTACAGTACTGTCTCGTCTCACAGAGTACAGATACAATTTACCGTCTTACTGTACTGTCTCGTCTCACAGAGTACAGATACGAGTTACCGTCTTACAGTACTGTCTCGTCTCACAGAGTACAGATACGATTTACCGTCTTACAGTACTGTCTCGTCTCATAGAGTACAGATATGAGTTACCGTCTTACAGTACTGTCTCGTCTCACAGAGTACAGATACGAGTTACCGTCTTACAGTACTGTCTCGTCTCACAGAGTACAGATACAATTTACCGTCTTACAGTACTGTCTCGTCTCACAGAGTACAGATACGAGTTACCGTCTTACAGTACTGTCTCGTCTCACAGAGTACAGATACGAGTTACCGTCTTACAGTACTGTCTCGTCTCACAGAGTACAGATACGATTTACCGTCTTACAGTACTGTCTCGTCTCACAGAGTACAGATACGAGTTACCGACTTACAGTACTGTCTCGTCTCACAGAGTACAGATACGAGTTACCGTCTTACAGTACTGTCTCGTCTCACAGAGTACAGATACGATTTACCGTCTTACAGTACTGTCTCGTCTCATAGAGTACAGATATGAGTTACCGTCTTACAGTACTGTCTCGTCTCACAGAGTACAGATACGAGTTACCGTCTTACAGTACTGTCTCGTCTCACAGAGTACAGATACAATTTACCGTCTTACAGTACTGTCTCGTCTCACAGAGTACAGATACGAGTTACCGTCTTACAGTACTGTCTCGTCCCACAGAGTACAGATACGAGTTACCGTCTTACAGTACTGTCTCGTCTCACAGAGTACAGATACGATTTACCGTCTTACAGTACTGTCTCGTCTCATAGAGTACAGATATGAGTTACCGTCTTACAGTACTGTCTCGTCTCACAGAGTACAGATACGAGTTACCGTCTTACAGTACTGTCTCGTCTCTCTCACAGAGTACAGATACGAGTTACCGTCTTACAGCACTGTCTCGTCTCACAGAGTACAGATACGAGTTACCGTCTTACAGTACTGTCTCGTCTCACAGACAGATACGAGTTACCGTCTTACAGTACTGTCTCGTCTCACTGAGTACAGATACGAGTTACCGTCTTACAGTATAACTGTCTCGTCTTACAGACAGATACGAGTTACCGTCTTACAGTACTGTTTCGTCTCACAGCGTACAGATACGAGTTACCGTCTTACAGTACTGTCTTGTCTCACAGAGTACAGATACGAGTTACCGTCTTACAGTATAACTGTCTCGTCTTACAGACAGATACGAGTTACCGTCTTACAGTACTGTTTCGTCTCACAGAGTACATATACGAGTTACCGTCTTACAGTACTGTCTCGTCTCACAGAGTACAGATACGAGTTACCGTCTTACAGTACTGTCTCGTCTCACAGAGTACATATACGAGTTACTGTCTTACAGTACTGTCTCGTCTCACAGAGTACAGATACGAGTTACCGTCTTACAGTATAACTGTCTTGTCTTACAGACAGATACGAGTTACCGTCTTACAGTACTGTCTCGTCTCACAGAGTACAGATACGAGTTACCGTCTTACAGTACTGTCTCGTCTCTAAGAGTACAGATACGAGTTACCGTCTTACAGTATAACTGTCTCGTCTTACATACAGATACGAGTTACCGTCTTACAAAACTGTCTCGTCTCACAGAGTACAGATACGAGTTACCGTCTTTCTGTACTGTCTCGTCTCACAGACAGATACGAGTTACCGTCTTACAGTACTGTCTCGTCTCACAGAGTACAGATACGAGTTACCGTCTTAAAGCACTGTCTCGTCTCTCTCACAGAGTACAAATACGAGTTACCGTCTTACAGTACTGTCTCGTCTCACAGAGTACAGATACGAGTTACCGTCTTACAGTACTGTCTCGTCTCATAGAGTACAGATACGAGTTACCGTCTTACAGTACTGTCTCGTCTCACAGAGTACAGATACGAGTTACCGTCTTACAGTATAACTGTCTCGTCTTACAGACAGATACGAGTTACCGTCTTACAGTACTGTCTCGTCTCACAGAGTACAGATACGAGTTACCGTCTTACAGTATAACTGTCTCGTCTTACAGACATATGCGAGTTACCGTCTTACAGTACTGTCTCGTCTCACAGAGTACAGATACGAGTTACCGTCTTACAGTACTGTCTCGTCTCACAGAGTACAGATACGAGTTACCGTCTTACAGTATAACTGTCTCGTCTTACAGACAGATACGAGTTACCGCCTTACAGTACTGTCTCGTCTCAAAGAGTACAGATACGAGTTACCGTCTTACAGTACTGTCTCGTCTCACAGAGTACAGATACGAGTTACCGTCTTACAGTATAACTATCTCGTCTTACAGACAGATACGAGTTACCGTCTTACAGCACTGTCTCGTCTCTCTCACAGAGTACAGATACGAGTTACCGTCTTACAGTACTGTCTCGTCTCACAGAGTACAGATACGAGTTACCGTCTTACAGTACTGTCTCGTCTCATAGAGTACAAATACGAGTTACCGTCTTACAGTATTGTCTCGTCTCACAGACAGATACGAGTTACCGTCTTACAGTACTGTCTCGTCTCACAGAGTACAGATACAAGTTACCGTCTTACAGTATAACTGTCTCGTCTCACAGACAGATACGAGTTACCGTCTACAGTACTGTCTCGTCTCACAGAGTACAGATACGAGTTACCGCCTTACAGTACTGTCTCGTCTCACAGAGTACAGATACGAGTTACCGTCTTACAGTACTGTCTCGTCTCACAGAGTACAGATACGAGTTACCGTCTTACAGTACTGTCTCGTCTCACAGAGTACAGATACGAGTTACCGTCTTACAGTACTGTCTCGTTTCACAGACAGATACGAGTTACCATCATACAGTACTGTCTCGTCTCACAGATAGATACGATTTATCGTCTTACAGTACTGTCTCGACTCACAGAGTACAGATACGAGTTACCGTCTTACAGTACTGTCTCGTCTCTCTCACAGAGTACAGATACGAGTTACCGTCTTACAGTACTGTCTCGTCTCACAGAGTACAGATACGAGTTACCGTCTTACAGTACTGTCTCGTCTCACAGAGTACAGATACGAGTTACCGTCTTACAGTACTGTCTCGTCTCTCTCACAGAGTACAGTTACGAGTTACCGTCTTACAGTACTGTCTCGTCTCACAGAGTACATATACGAGTTACCGCCTTACAGTACTGTCTCGTCTCACAGAGTACAGATACGAGTTACCGTCTTAAAGTACTGTCTCGTCTCACAGAGTACAGATACGAGTTACCGTCTTACAGTACTGCCTCGTTTCACAGACATATACGACTTACCGTCTTACAGTACTGTCTCGTCTCACAGAGTACAGATACGAGTTACCGTCTTACAGTACTGTCTCGTCTCTCTCACAGAGTATAGATACAAGTTACCGTCTTACAGTACTGTCTCGTCTCACAGAGTACAGATACGAGTTACCGTCTTACAGTATAACTGTCTCGTCTTACAGAGTACAGATACGAGTTACCGCCTTACAGTATAACTGTCTCGTCTTACAGAGTACAGAGACGAGTTACCGTCTTACAGTACTGTCTCGTCTCACAGAGTACAGATACGAGTTACCGTCTTACAGTACTGTCTCGTCTCACAGAGTACAGATACGAGTTACCGTCTTACAGTACTGTCTCGTCTCACAGAGTACAGATACGAGTTACCGTCTTACAGTACTGTCTCGTCTCACAGAGTACAGATACGAGTTACCGTCTTACAGTACTGTCTCGTCTCACAGAGTACAGATACGAGTTACCGTCTTACAGTACTGTCTCGTCTCAGAGACAGATACGAGTTACCGTCTTACAGTACTGTCTCGTTTCACAGACAGATACGAGTTACCGTCTTACAGTACTGTATCGTCTCACAGAGTACAGATACGAGTTACCGTCTTACAGTACTGTCTCGTCTCACAGACAGATACGAGTTACCGTCTTACAGTACTGTCTCGTCTCACAGAGTACAGATACGAGTTACCGTCTTACAGTACTGTCTCGTTTCACAGACAGATACGAGTTACCGTCTTACAGTACTGTCTCGTCTCACAGAGTACATATACGAGTTACCGTCTTACAGTACTGTCTCGTCTCACAGAGTACAGATACGCGTTACCGTCTTACAGTACTGTCTCGTATCACAGACAGATACGAGTTACCGTCTTACAGTATTGTCTCGTCTCACAGAGTACATATACGAGTTACCGTCTTACAGTACTGTCTCGTCTCTCTCACAGAGTACAGATACGAGTTACCGTCTTACAGACTGTCTCGTCTCACAGACAGATAGTCGCTGTGAGCGCGCCGCGGTGAGCGGACGCGAGCGCGGGCTCTCCTCCCCCACCCCGCTTTGCCTTCGAGGAGTGTGTCAGTGTGTGTCTGGCCAGTGCTACACATAGTTTCTCGGTCAGTACGGGTTCACACTGATCAGCCAAGTCATCATCGTCATCACCACCAACTTCACCATCGTCTTCTTCGGAACCATGAGTCAGCCGTTATGCACCTCGACATGGCACGTCTACTTACGCTACTCTCTGTTGTCCGGGTGCTAGTGCTGATCTGCAACGCGGCCACCTACCCCGTCGACCCCGCGTGTCACCATCGCCAGCTTCGTCACCAGCATCATCACTCGCGGCTCTTAACCGAAGCGAACACCAGGCGCCCGGTACGACCTGCCGGCCCACTGCGTTCGGCCCGCGAGCCCCGGACGCCGGAGCTTACGTTCGCGGCGGCTGCGGCCCCTCCGGGCGGCCTGCCGAACCTGGGCCGCACCAGAGGTTTTTTCAACTGCAACCTGAGCCGCGTCAGCCGCCCCTCGCCTGCCCCGCCCCGGACGGTGACGTCACCACCCCGCTCGGTGTCGCAGTCGACCGACGGGACTCCCCTCCCGCAAGCGGCCCGACCCCTCCCGCCAGTGGCGCGGCCCCGCCTACTGGTGACGTCAGCCCGGCCCGGCCGGGTCGGGACGGCACGCCGAGAGCGCAGCCGCGCAGCGGTGGCCGACGGCCGCAGCGCCGGGGGGCGAGCGGACGGAGGGGAAGAGGAGGCGGCAACACTTGCAACGGCATCCGCATCAGCACCTTTAACGGCATCCGCATCGGCTCCATCAACGTCCAATCACTGAAGCCCAAGCTCCTTGACCTTGCCAACGACCTGTATCGTCTGGATTACGATATCATCGCAATCTCCGAGACGTGGCTCCGGCCCAGCCCTCCAACCAGACTCCTAGTCATCCCAGGCTACACCCTCCACCGTGCTGACCGCCCCGACAATCGCGGGTACGGTGGAGTTGCTCTGGCCACCAAACACACCATCACTGCATCTCCGCTCAAGCTCACCACCGATAAGAGCCCAGACAGCAAGCTCGAGTCCCTCTGGGCCGTCATCAAGCAGGAACAAGGACGCCAACTCGTGATCGGTAGTGTCTACCGCCCACCTCGACACACGGTCACGGTGCTGCAGGCGGACTTTGACGACTTGGAGCGCCAGCTGCAGCAGGTATTAGCGAAGTGCCCGACCGCGTCCACGGTGATTTGCGGTGACCTGAACTGTGACCTTTTGAAGGCTGGTCATGACCCTGGCCGTAGGCGCTTAGGAGTTTCTTCACGATTGCTCTCTCTTTCAATCGGTAACATCTTCCACGTACGCTTCAGGCTATCTACTGGATGTTTGTATCGTTCAGCGCCGTGACATTGTTTTAGACTGCCGCACCGCTCACTGTAATTATAGCCCCCATAACTTTATCCGTGTCAGCATGAACATTCCCCGTATTCGCTGTAAACCGAACGTCACCCGCTCTCGCTGTCTCAACCGCATCGATGGTGGGGCCTTTCTTCGCGACCTACAAACCACTGATTGGGGGGGGGGGGGGGGGAGTTTTTATCTCTACGACCGTTGCCGACTAGTGGAGCTCCTTCATGTCAAATTTTTCTACCGATTCTCGACGCACACGCCCCGCTGCGGGATGTCAGAATTCGCAACCCCACCGCGCCTCCAGTCTCCGACCAGACTCGGCCGCTCATGGCCCAGCGCCGCGCAACCCTGCGCCAGGCAGGCAGAGGGTCCCCTGAGTACCGAGAACTCAATCGAGCCGCTCGGTCCGCCATTCGCCGGGACACACGTTTAGCAATAGGCCAGCGCATACGCGAGCAAGGCGCGCACACCGTCTGGCGGAACATGCGAGCCGTCATAGGCGACAAAAAGGCGGCGCAAAAGGTTCAGCCACAGGTACCCGCCGAAGACCTGAACGCGTTTTTTGTGTCTGTGGGTTCCCGAGTCGCGGCAGAAATAGCCGCTGGTGGCGCGGCCCCGGCCCTTGCCTGCCGCCTTCCGCGAGTCGGCGCCTGCGCATTATTCTTATCCCCTATTGACCTAGTCTCACTTACTCGAACCATCGTCACCATGCGTAATTCTCCAGCACGCGGTGCGGACGGAATCTGTATCCGAGTCATCAAAGCTATCCTCCCTGCTATCGGTGACGTCATCCTTCACATCGTCAACTCCTCACTTACCCTGGCCGAATTCCCCGACTCCTGGAAACATTCCATCATTCACCCGATCCACAAGTCCGGCGACCCATCTGACCCATCAAACTTCCGTCCAATCTCAATCATACCTGTCATCTCCAAAGTGGTAGAGCGGGTGGTGCAGAAGCAGCTCTACTCCTACCTATCCGACAATCATCTCCTCTCTCCTTCCCAGCACGGTTTCCGACCCCATCACTCCACAGAAACCGCGCTACTGTCCATCACCGATCGCATGCTTTCCGCCACCGATAGCGGGGAGATATCACTACTTTGCCTCCTCGACCTAAGTAAAGCTTTTGACGTCATCGACCACGCCCTACTCCTGAACAACCTGCAGCAGCATGGAGTTGACACCACATGGTTCCATTCTTACCTCCACGGACACACCCAAAGCGTGTCATCAGGCGCCGTGACCTCTCGACCACTCGCTAACACCATGGGCGTTTTTCAGGGGTCGGCCCTGGGGCCTTTGTTGTTCAGCATCTTTGCTAACGACATGGCGTCGCTTTCCGAAGGCGGCGTGGTGCAGTACGCGGACGATACCCAGGTGCTTATCACCGGCAAAAAGGGCGACCTACCAGCGCTCATCTCTCGCTTGGAGCTAACTCTCGTCACACTGGATTCTTGGTTTCGCGCGAACGGCCTCAAAGTAAACACGGCAAAAACTCAGCTCATCGTTTTCGGTAGCCGCCAAAATTTGCGCAATCTGCCAAATTTGCAGGTCACCTTCCGTGACGCAGCCCTCCAACCCGTGAAGGAAGTCAAAAATATGGGCATCACTTTTGATCAAACACTGTCATGGGACGCCCATGTGTCCCACGTCAGCCGCAGCTGCATAGGCATCTTGGCCGGCCTCTCCCATGCGCGCCACCTCTTACCTGATGGCATCATCACCACACTGGTCACAGCGCTGGTCCTCCCGCACGTCAGATACTGCATATCCGTATACGGCAATTGCACCCAGAAGAACCTGGACAAAATTCAAAAGATCTTAAACTATGCTGCTCGCACCATTTCCGGACGTCGCAAATTTGATCACGTGTCTGACCTGCGGGAAGGGCTAGGCTGTCTGACTGCCCACCAACTCGCTGACGCGGCCACGCTCAGCATGGCACATAAAATCATGGCGAATGGCAAACCGGACGCGCTAGCAGGCGCCTTCCGCACAAACAGCTCTGTCCGCGCCAGATCCACCAGGCAGGACCAGCAGCTGCACGTCCCCCACTCCAGAACTGAGGCCGGAAAGAGGATGTTCTCCTGCAGGGCACCCGCCCTGTACAACGGACTCCCACCTTACATCTCGCAGCTGGGGCCGCCAGCTTTCACGCGCGCGGTGAAACGACACCTCGTGTCCGCTACGACGGACGACGGACACCAACAAAATGACTGATCTCAGTGACCCGTGTGTGTCGTGACATATGTGAATGTTTGTGGTTTTAGGATTTAGGCCGTGCGACTGTGTGTTCTCTTTCCCTGCATGTTTTACTCCCCACTCGACCCGGGGCTTAATAGCCACGCCAATTTGTGGATGCCCCGTGAAGTAAATACATACATACATACATACATACATACATACATACATACATACATACATACATACATAAATACATACATACATACATACATACATACATACATACATACATACATACATACATACATACATACATACATACATACATACATACATACATACATACATACATACATACATACATACATACATACATACATACATACATACATACATACATACATACATACATACATACATACATACACAGAGTACAGTTACGAGTTACCGTCTTACAGTACTGTCTCGTCTCACAGAGTACAGATACGAGTTACCGTCTTACAGTATAACTGTCTCGTCTCACAGACAGATACGAGTTACCGTCTTACAGTACTGTCTCGTCTCACAGAGTACAGATACGAGTTACCGTCTTACAGTATAACTGTCTCGTCTCACAGACAGATACGAGTTACCGTCTTACAGTACTGTCTCGTCTCACAGAGTACAGATACGAGTTACCGTCTTACAGTATAACTGTCTCGTCTCACAGACAGATACGAGTTACCGTCTTACAGTACTGTCTCGTCTCACAGAGTACAGATACGAGTTACCGTCTTACAGTATAACTGTCTCGTCTCACAGACAGATACGAGTTACCGTCTTACAGTACTGTCTCGTCTCACAGAGTACAGATACGAGTTACCGTCTTACAGTATAACTGTCTCGTCTCACAGACAGATACGAGTTACCGTCTTACAGTACTGTCTCGTCTCACAGAGTACAGATACGAGTTACCGTCTTACAGTACTGTCTCGTCTCACAGAGTACAGATACGAGTTACCGTCTTACAGTACTGTCTCGTCTCACAGAGTACAGTTACGAGTTACCGCCTTACAGTACTGTCTCGTCTCACAGAGTACAGATACGATTTACCGTCTTACAGTACTGTCTCGTCTCACAGAGTACAGATACGATTTACCGTCTTACAGTATAACTGTCTCGTCTTACAGACAGATACGAGTTACTTGTAGCTGGACCGCCGGCGCCTCACCTGAGGTTGCGCGGAGACGGGTCGAAGTGCAGGCTGAGCTTCCAGCCGGTACGTGCGTCCTCAATGTAGGTGGCCGCCAGCAGCAGCTCCTGCGGCGGAGGCGGCACCGAACACCACGTCACGAGCAGCAACAGACCAGTTTGACGGCCAGACGGATCGGCCAGCACGCACGTGACATGACGACATGCCCTGTATTGGGCCTCTAGGTACTGTCTTAATGAAACACAAAGTCGAATTGCAAGCACAATCAGGTTGCATAAGCAAGCAACAATGGTGAAATGTTATGACCCGATGAAGATTCATACATGGAATAAATTGGACTTCCTACACTGTTTGCATATGTATGCTAGTCAAGCAAATGAGGATGTTGTATGCTTAATATGCTGTGACATTGCTTTCTTGTGCCCATCATCTTTTGGCAATTCACAGACGATTTCATCTTGGCTTTCTATATACGTATGATGGTGGAGCACTCAAGGATGTTGGCATACTCACATGTTTTGCCTTTGCCTTTCTGTGTCTGTCATCTTCTGGTAATTCAGCAACAATTTCGATGGCATCGGCCGAATCAGCAGTTTCCTCTGTTGCATTGTTCATCATTAACCCTGGAAGGAATCAAATTCACACCAATCAAGAACAGACGCAAGAGTAGAAATAAGCACTGCCAAATTCTACCTCTTGCATGACCATGTAAAGAGGGATGGAGGAAATCTCACAAATCAGCTGTCATATTGCATTGCTTGGTTATCGCATTACATTCCTGTGCAAATAAAAAACTACACAAGACACTTTCCATGAAACAAATCTTCGCAAAAGTCAAAGGTTGGAGGACTGAGCTGATTGTGGCCGTCCCATCTTGTTGATAAAACGCTTTGCAGATCTACTTCAATGCAGTGCCCTAGCATTGGGAAATTTGGGTGTAAAATGACACCCTATGGATATTGTTTTCCCACTCTTTTTCCTGTGAGTTTTCCACACCTTATTTTAAAATGTATCGGATAATTGGAACCTGATAGCGATTTATGGATGTATTGATAGGGACAGCCTGTGGAGGGAAAGACTGGTAAGAATTGACATAGGTACCCAATAACTATTTCTGGTGAGCTGGTAATTGGGTATTGATAAAGCTGATGACATGTTTTTGGTTGAATTTTCCACTCTTTATGCTTATTTTTAGCCAAATTTTTCCACTCCGCATCCTAGCTCCAAAAATCCCAGCAACCTGCTTCAATGTCTGCCCCACATGTGGCCTTTATTATTATGAAAGCAGCATACTGCAGTTCGACACTGCCTCACTTGTCCAGTGCCCACCACCAAGTCCGTCCAGGCTGTGACCCACACCCGGATCACCCGGCCAACACCACACAAAAGACAGTGGCAGCGTCATTCAGGTTACACCACAGTTCAGGTTACAAGACAAAGGCAGCGTCATTCAGGTTACATCACAGTTCAGGTTACAAGACAGTGGCAGCGTCATTCAGGTTACATCACAGTTCAGGTTACAAGACAAAGGCAGCTTCATTCAGGTTACATCACAGTTCAGGTTACAAGACAAAGGCAGCGTCATTCAGGTTACATCACAGTTCAGGTTACAAGACAGTGGCAGCGTCATTCAGGTTACATCACAGTTCAGGTTACAAGACAAAGGCAGCTTCATTCAGGTTACATCACAGTTCAGGTTACAAGACAAAGGCAGCGCCATTCAGGTTACATCACAGTTCAGGTTACAAGACAATGGCAGAGTCATTCAGGTTACATCACAGTTCAGGTTACAAGACAATGGCAGCGTCATTCAGGTTACATCACAGTTCAGGTTACAAGACAGTGGCAGCATCATTCAGGTTACATCACAGTTCAGGTTACAAGACAAAGGCAGCGTCATTCAGGTTACATCACAGTTCAGGTTACAAGATAAAGGCAGCGTCATTCAGGTTACATCACAGTTCAGGTTACAAGACAAAGGCAGCGTCATTCAGGTTACATCACAGTTCAGGTTACACGACAAAGGCAGCGTCATTCAGGTTACATCACAGTTCAGGTTACAAGACAAAGGCAGCGTCATTCAGGTTACATCACAGTTCCGGTTACAAGACAAAGGCAGCGCCATTCAGGTTACATCACAGTTCAGGTTACAAGACAAAGGCAGCGTCATTCAGGTTACATCACAGTTCAGGTTACAAGACAAAGGCAGCGCCATTCAGGTTACATCACAGTTCAGGTTACAAGGCAAAGGCAGCGTCATTCAGGTTACATCACAGTTCAGGTTACAAGACAAAGGCAGCGCCATTCACGACGACGACCCCCCATGGCGTTTCGCCCCTAATTGAGTTAGAGCTTCGATTCAAAGACGAGCGTGTTGTTTGTGATGAGAGGAAGCCGTTGGTATCCGATTTTAAGGTCCTGGTCATTATGTGACCTCTGTGGTGGTGTGTTTATTTAACGACGCATGTACCGGGAAGGCCTTAGCGTCGCGATTCTCACGCCAACCGCATCGAGGGATGGTGGTCTGCCGCTGGCAAGACGCGAACCCAGGACCTCTCGGTTCCAAAGCGCACACCTTAACCAACTGAGCTACACCAGCCCCAGGTGACCTCTCAGGTCATGTCAATGACCCAGATGTCATCCAAATCGTGAATGTGTAGAAATTAAATTATAATCGAGCTAGAACATGAATGGGCATATAATCATGCAAAATGGGTGCCAAATTTGAAATCAGCATTACAAAATGTCCTAGATCTCAGGTCATCGGAGGTCAGTGACCTCGGTTGACCTGTGAAAGTGCATAACCCCAGTGGAACATATAATTATATAAAATAGATGCCAAATTTAAAATTGTCCCAAAATGTCCTAGAAACTGCCTGAGGCCAAAAAAGTAATCTCTAGTCATCGGAGGTCACGGTTTCTGTGGAAACCATAAATGTCACCTGTTAACACCTGTGCATATGCTCCTGAACAATACACACTTGGAAAGTGCACAAGTTACAAGCATTGCTACTACATGACACCAGTTGCGCCTGCCATGACCTTGAGAAACAGGTCATGGTCACGGGTCATGGGGAGTAGAAGTTTGAAATTTTCAGAGTATGTGTCAAATTGTTAAAAAGTAGGGTATCTACTAAAAGTTTCATCGCAATCGGTTGATAAATAAGTAAGTTATTCCCGAAAAACCGAGGGGAGGTGGTCTGCCGCTAAATTGGCATTGGTATCGGACATATTTTTGTCGCACATTTCTTCGTCCGCTGATTTTCGTCTGCAAGTTTTCGTCGGGTTGCATAATTTCGTGGCGCATTTCCTCATCTCGCATTTCCCCGTTTCCGCAAATTTTCGTCACGCATTTCTTCGAATCCGCAAAACTTCGTCTGCGCAAATATTCGTTTCCCAAATCTTCGTCTCGCATTTCTTCGTCCACAAATATTCGTCCGCAACTTTTCGTCTACGCAACTTTTCGTCTCTGCGATGCCGTGACATATTTTCGTCTCGCATGTCTTCGTCGCACAATTTTAATCCGCAATTCTTCGTCTCGCATTTTTCTTTTCCGCAAATTTTCTGCCGGCATTTCGTCGAATCCAAATATTCGTCCGAAACTTCTCGTCTACGCCACCTTTCGTCTCTGTGATGCCGTGACATTTGTGAGACGCGAATATTTGTGGACGAAGAAAGTGGACGAAGATTTCCGAACGACAAAATTGCGTAGACGAAGAATTGCGCCGACGACTATTTGTGGACGAAGAAATGCGACACGAACATTTGCGACCGAAGAAATGCGAGACGAAGATTACCGCTGACGAAGTTTTACGGATTCGAAGAAATGCGGGACAAACATTTGCGGAAACGAAGAAATGCGAGACGAATAAATGCGCCACGAACTTATGCACTACACTACAATTTTGGCACCATCAACCAGTTACGCTGAACAATGAACATGTTAACCAGAAACATTAATTTTTCCAGTTCAGCCACCTAACTTTTATACAAATACTATGAAAATCATATTAAGTAAATTGGCATTGGAAAGAAGATGCATGCATAATGTATATCTATAACAATTCAACTGTAAAAATATATAAATCTCCATTTCACTCTGTCCTGGAAGATAAGTCAAGGTAGGTCAAAAATTAAGTTAAAGTGCAACAGGTAGGCAGAAAGGAACCTTAAGCATACATGTCCTCAAGCAGCCTTATTGTATCTACCTATGCCTATTTGAACTCTGGAAAAATATACCTATACCCACAGTAAATAGAATACCTATACCCTATATGATACCTATATAATACCTACCCTATATAAACCAGAGTACTTATATCAATATATAAACCCCCTATATAATACCCCTAGTGAAGTTAGAAGCCAACTTATTCATCTGGATGAGACAAAAGCTGCTGGACCAGATGGTATCCCGTTATCTTGTTAAAGATATGTGCCAGTGAGTTGGCTTACCCCTTCTGCCTACTATACCTGCAATCACTTACAGAGGGTAGACTACCAAAGGAATGGACATTTGGTAAAATTGTGCCCATCTACAAGAAAGGAAGAAAAAAGAAACCAGAAAACTACAGGCCAGTTAGTTTAACTAGCCAACCTTGCAAAATACTGGAGCGGATAATCCAAAAACATATTACAGAGCACCTGGAACTACATGAACTGATGTCTGTCCACCAGCATGGGTTCATGAGGAAGAGATCATGCTTGACAAACCTCTTAGAAACCTTCGCGAAATGGACAAACATTGTTGATGATGGGATACCAATAGATATTGTGTACTGTGATTACCGGAAGGCTTTTGACACTGTGCTGCACAGGCGTCTTCTTAGGAAGCTCAGTGCTTATGAGCTGAAGGGTCAAGTCTTGACATGGATGGACAACTTCTTGAGTGACAGATGGCAAGAAGTGACAGTAGGTAGCAGTGAATCAAGTCCTGTGAAAATGACCAGTGGTGTGCCTCAAGGGTCAGTTTTGGGCCCAGTACTCTTTGTACTGTATGTGAATGAGCTAACAAAACTGACCAAGAGTGACATCAAGATGTTTGCTGATGATGCAAAGGTCTTCTGAGGCATCAAGAACATCTCAGACGTCCAAGTTCTGCAAGAAGACTTGAACACCTTAGCAAACTGGTTGAAGAACTGGCTCCTGCAATTTAACACTTCAAAGTGCAAAGTGATGCATGTCGGCTGTTAAAGCCCCTGTCATAAATACAACATTAAGCAGCCAAGCGGTTCAAGTGAGAAGCTAGATGAAAGCAAGCTTGAGCGCGACCTCTGTGTGCACATAGCTGATACGTTCAAGGCAACTACACACTGCCAAATAGCTGCCAAGAAAGCATCAGCTAGGTCAACTAAGGATGGCTTTTCCTAACTTCAGGGTTTCCAGCTTCAGAGTACTGTATACTACCTATGTTCATCCCCACATTGAGTACTGCATACAGGCGGTCGGCCCATACCTTAGGAAGGACATAAAGGTCCTCAAATCAGTCCAGCGTCGAGCAACAAAGCTTGTACGAGGAATCAAGCATTTGACATACAAAGAAAGGCTGAAGAGACTAAAGCTGATAAGCATTGAGGACCGACTAAGGAGAGGAGACCTAATTGAAACATACAAGCTGCTGACAGATAAAGTAGCAGTAGACCACACAATTCTTCAAGCTTTGTGAGGATAATCAGACTAGGGGACACAGCTTGAAGCTGGAAGTCAGAAGATGCAACATAAAACCTCGCAGCAAGTTCTTCGCAAATCGAGTGGTGAATGCATGAAACCAACTTCCAGCAGAGGTCAGCTCAGCCCAAGGCTATGTAAACCAGGTAGACCGCTCCGGCCGAAAAAGTGGCGACAACTCGTAATTTAGTTGCAACGACCCCGCAGCTGCTGTGACGCGAATGAGGGTCTCGCGGCCGGCCGGCCGGTCGCCTTCGTAGGGTTAACGCGTAGATCCTTCCCGCTTTTGTGTCGCTTGGTTCCTTTGTTTGTCGGCTGATTTGTAAACTTAAGATGTCTATCTACCACAAATTAAGCGTTGTATTGGGTGCCGTTGCGAAAATTGCAATCCGACCCAAACTTTTTAAGTTATGGGCCGGAACAGTTTGCAGCCCGGTGATTCCGGCCGGCCGCGTACTCCCCCCGTTTTTTTCCCCGTTTGGTTCCTTCGTTTACCGGCCGATTGTTACACTTAATATGTCTATATACCACAAATTAAGCGATGTATTGGATGACTTTGGGAAAATCGCGATGCAACCCATTTTTTTTTAAAGTTATGGGCCGGCAAATTCCACTGACCGGCGATTCCGGCCGGACCGCCGTACGTAAAACGCCAACGCGCACGTTCCTCCGGTGTGTGTCGCCTGATTTCTTCATTTGCCGACCTATTGTTACAATTATGATAACAATCTGTCACAAATTGAACGATGTATCTTATGCCGTTGAGAAAATTGTCATCGGACTCAAACTATTTACATTTTGGGCCGGCAAAGTTAACCGTCCTTTGGCTCACGATGGCAGACCGGACAGCCACCACATACAATACTCAAACAGTAATAACACTCAAATAGTCTGAATTTGAATCATGCGGCCCATATTATGGCTAAGGAAAAATTGCACTAGGCTTACCTGATAAATAAAACAAAGTTGCTGATATATTAGAGTTGACAATTTGCGATGATAACGTCTGACAGTTCTTGGCAAAGGCCAAAGCATACCCACAAAATAGATATTCTCATCTTTTTTGACGAGTTTCATGAAAATCTGATTAGATTAGTCGATTGTCAAATGCATTCAAGCAATTCAAAGTAACTGTTTAAAATTACACTTCCCGCCCGCGTCTCCGCACCACACCATCCCGCCCGCTCACCACGTCTCCAGCCGACGCCGGCCCACCAGGCGCCGCCATTGGCGGATCCAGAACGGTGGTGGTGGGGGGAGGGGAACGTTTTTTGGGGGGGGGGGATTCCAAAAAGTCTCACACAATTCTGAAAACTCATCGGATTTCGCTTGCTTATGCATTGATAGCTGATTTAAAACAAACTTTCCTTAGTAAAAGTTGCTTGGATTTTGTTCTATATCAGGAAATGTGTCAATTTTGCGCCGATTTCAGCTTTGTCTAGAAGTTTGTCGGGGGGAGGGGCATGGCCGCCATACCCCCCCCCCCCTCCCCCTGGATCCGCTAGTGGGTGCCGCGGCGAGACGCAATGTATTCTTGCCTGTGGAGACCAGTGCAGAAAATCCGAGATCTTTGGTCACAGCTCAGTCACGGCCATGGCATGAGCTGGCAAGTCACAGCTTTAGTCACGGCGCTGCAATGCTAACCCTATGGCGCTGGACTTGCCAGTCACAGCTTCAGTCACGGCCGTGACCAGGTCTGATCCCAGCGCTGGGACGCTGGGACCAGAATTTTGCAACTCTAGTTGCCTGGCAACGGACGCGCCACGGCGCTGTACGTGGCAGGAGCTCTCCCGCCCCGTGCGGTCACTAAATAGTAAATACGTCGCGTTACATCGCATCATAATTAATTGACCTTTCACATATACATTTGTATAACTCTAAACGTTTTCTCAAACTAGGAAAATCCTCGAAAAGCTCCTAGACACCCATGCCCTCCGCACGGCGCCATGCAATTAACGTTACGTAAGCAATTGATGTTCGGCTATTCTGACCCTCATTCTCGTCATCAGCCGTCGACCAATGAGCGTGGAGTGTCAGACGCTGATTGGCCAAAAAGCTGTTGGCAGCAAAACCTGGCTCATGAGCAGATGCGTGAACAAGACCAAGCTGCGGACGTTGCTAATATTTGTCGCCCTTTTTCCCCATGTTAAATAGGCGGAGCGGACCCCCCTGGCTCAGCCACTACTGTCAACAGCTTTAAAAATCGTCTCGACCGACATTGGGCCGCAGTACAAAAGGCGCTGACCGACAACCACTAGTCCTGACCACTTCCATGATGTGGACCCTGAATAGACCCAATCTACCTAAAGCCTATATAAACCTAAACCTAAAGGTCAAATGGGCGTCAAATGGCTCGTGCCTTCACCTGGTGTTATAGGGCCTTGACCATACGCCGCGAGAAACACACGCCGCCCACCTCTGCACTCTAAGGTCGCCAAAATATTTAATTGACTTCCACAAAACGTACCTTTTAGTCCCATTACGTCATAAATGTCGGCCAATAGGAGAGTGACAGCTTTGAAGCACTCTTTGATGCACTGGAGACACCAAGTTCAATAATGCACTTCCAGTTTCTAATAAAGATAATAATTATTTTTCTTTGTCTTATAATGGAGCTTTGAACTTAGAATAACCATACTTATTCAAATGGCATCTCAAATTGCAAATATTAGCACCTGTGTATTTGTGTAAACGTCTTACGTCATGTGAAATTTCTTTTGGGAGTCTTCGGAATGCTAAATTTGGTAGCATTACAGGTATACATTTGTCGCGCACGTCAGACAGCCTGTAATACAAAAACACGGTGGAAAAATACACAACACCACCACATGTGGATGTGGATGTGTTCACATGTGTGATGTGCGACCACAATACTCGTGATAAGGTAGAAGGCCTTGTTAAATTTTGACTTCATTGGTAGTGTTTGTGCATAACCATTAACAATTTATTTTATCCTATTTCAACAGTTCAATTGACATAGACGTTGCCACTATTTCAACACGGTGGCTACTGACTACTGAGTCAGAGTAGGTGCTCGTACTTGTACTGGGCAAGAGAAGTTCGGAATAAAGCCTAGGTAGGTTTTGTGTGAGAGGATTGCTGTGAGACAGGTTGCTTAGTTACATTGACATGCTTGTGTAATGTGTTCAACATTATCTTTGAATAACTGGTGAAGTTACAATTGCATCACACTGCTCCCTCTTCAGCAATATATGTAGCAACATTATTTATGCAAAATGTATTTTGTGCAAACTTGAAGCACTCATTTTGTGCATCTTCCCAGTCAATTAGGGTGGTATTCCTTGGCAAGATTACAGGTGTGGAAGGGTGTGTATGGAGACTGGAGTCTGTCTCCCAAGGCTATGGAGCCACTGCTTATGTCACTGTCACACCTTGACCTGATGGTAACAGTACAGCTGGTGTCACCAGTTGTGGCTGGCGTCTCACGAAAGTCAAGGTTCAAGGTTACTATAAATAAAGGTTGGTCTGGATACATATGGAAGCCCTAGATGATGCTGATGTCACTAGATTATGGAATTATGGCTGTCAACCCAGATATCTGACTTATGGCTATGAGCGAATCTTAGGTTTCATCCCGATCAGACTTAATAGCTACAAGCAAACCTTAGGTTTTGTCCCGATCAGACTTAATGGCTACAAGCAAATCTTAGGCTTCATCCCAATTAGACTAAATGGCTACAAGCGAATCTTAGGTTTCTTCCCAAGTCCCAATCAGACTGAATGGCGGGGTTAGGTTAGGTTGTGCCAGCCATAATCCTAATATCTAGTGATGTCATCATCGTCATCTAGGGCTTCCATATGTATCTAGATCATCCTTGATTTATAGTAACCTTGAGCCTTGATTTTCATGAGACGCTAGCCGCGACTGGTGATGCCAGCCATACTGTTACCGACCTGATCACACTGCACATGATGCTGACTCCAAACTCCCAAAGAACACCACACAGCATTGATGAGAGCTGGCACTGCTGGTAAATTTTCAGCCAGGAGCATGATGAGGTAATGAGGTGGGGCTAAAATCTTATAGTTCCCTGTTAATAGTACTAAAAAGATTAACTCAAAAGGCACAAAACAGGTTTCTTTAAGTATGTCACTGTTGGGTAGTTTTGGCTGGGACTGATTTTGAGTAGACTCATAACATTAACACTATATCAATATGCAGATTTGGGCAAGCAACAGAGCAAAGTTTCCCATGTGACATCCATCCATAAAACTGATCAATATTTGACCACACAGTAGTGTTGTCCTCTGTGCTTCATTGTGTGCTATTGTGTTGACTGTTGGTTTCTCTTGTTTTCACTGTTTCATGAGTACTTACTTACTTCTTATCTCTCTGACTGACTTGTGTGGAGGTGGGTGATGTGTTTGAACTTTCAGCATTTTGTCGAACAGGACCTCACATTTTCACACCTTGCTCTCATCATTGGTCTGTTTGCTATGTGAGTGAATACTAGTTAATGCAAGTTGTTAGAGGCTGAGGGCTCAAGAGATTAGAGACTGGTTTGCTGACCTTATTTTAGAGGGTTGCTGCCAAGGGCTGCACACCCAATGATTGGAAAATCACAAAGTTTTGCCTAAAATGGTCAATGCTGCCTAATGTCAGTGCTGATGCAGACAGGACATAGATGCCCATGCTTTTTCAAGTTGCCTTGGTGCAGGCATTTATAACCTAGATTTATTGAGTAGGCAGTTGAACCTAGCTTGTTGGTAGCTACCTACCACTTACTTTATTTCTATCACCATTATGATTAGTAGAGACGGCACGTAGCCAAGGCAGGGGGGGAGGGGCAGTGGGTGCGCCCCCCCCCTGGCACGTAGCCAAGGCAGGGGGGGGGGGGGGGGGCAGTGGGTGTGCCCCCCCCCCCCCCCCTGGAGGCCAGGAGGGCCGACGAGACCAAGCGAAGCGCGGTATCATGGGCTCTTTACCACGCGAAGCGTGGTCTTTAGAGAGTTTAGAGCACTTCAGAGTCCCTTTAGGGCCACCAGGGCCCTCTCTGAAAGACCAGAGGGCCCCTTGGACATTCAAAAGAGCCCTGTGCATGTCAGAGGGGCCCCTGGCCAGACCGAAAGGGCCCCTCAGCGGGTCAGAGGGCCCCCTGAACACGTCGAATGGGCCCCTATCCAGCACAGAGGGCCCCTGAGCATGTCGTTAGGGTGAAAAAGCGGCCAGCGCAGTCCCTTGCCAAGTCATAAGGGCCCCTGAGCAGGTTGGGGGTTCCTGGACAGACCAGAGGGCCCCTGGGAAGTTAAAAGGGCCCGTTGCAGATCGGAGAGAACCCTGACCAGACCGAAAGGACCCTTGGGCGGGTAAGAAGGGTCCCTGAACATGCCGAATTTGCCCGTAGCCAGCACGGAGGGGCCCCAGGGCAGGTCGGAGGGCCCCTTGAGCATGTCGGGAGGGCGACAAAGCAGCCAGCGCAGTCCGACCAGAAGAGTCCCTGGACAGATCGGAGGGGCTCCTGGGCAAGTCAGAGGGGCCCCTGACTAGACCGAAAGGGTCCCTGGGCCGGTCGGAAGGCCCCTTAAACATGCCGGATGAGTTCCTAGCCAGACTGGAGGAACCTCTGGGCAGGTAGGAGGGGCACCTGAGCATGTCGGCAGGGCGACAAGCAGCCAGTGCAGTCCCTGGCCAGGTCGGAAGGACCTCTGAACAGGCCGAATGGGCCCCTTGACACAAGAGGGACTTCTTGGAAGGTCAGAGGAGTCCCTGGTCAGACTGGAAGGGTCACAAGCACGTAGAGATCCCAGATGGAGATTGAATACAAAGAGGACTTGCTCCACAAGAAAAAATATTAAAAGCGGAGCTTTCGGGTATATTGTAACACCCTTCGTCTGGGTGTTACAATATACCCGAAAGCTCCGATTAAATTTTTTCCTGTAGAGTAAGCCCTCTTTGTATTTTATATATATATCACCCACTGCACATTATGTCTTTTCGCTTTGCGGATCCCAGATGAGTCCCTGAACAGGTCAGAAGGGCGTTGAAAAGGTCGGAGGGGCCCCTAGACGATCTGAAGGGACCCTGGGTCTTTCAACAGTAAGAATGCAGTTGTCCAGGGAATACAACTCAAAGTTTTTAGCGCCGCTCCGCATCGCAATTTAACTACAATTTCAATTATATGTGGGTTAGAAAAACAAATCGGCCCGTTTCTCGGCGCAATTTAACTACAAATTCAATTATATGCGGGTTTGAAAAACAAATCGGCCCGTTTCTCGGCGCATTTATGTGTTATGTTGCTACTTTCCTATATAATTGGACAAAATAGTTCACTTAAACACTTTTTTTACCGCACTTTTAAACGCACAATATAGCATTTTTAGAGGTCCGCACCATACGCAATGCGACGCATTGATGAGAAAGCATATCCGGGGCATAAGACTCCAAATTTTCGCGTCGCTCCGCGGCGCAATTTGTTTAAGAGTTTCAGGTCTTGAGCTTAACAAATATTAAAAATTGGTATAGCCGATTCAAAATTGGTGTCGTTGGTTCTAAAGTTGATATGGCAGTTTGCTCCAGTTCCTAAAAGTTGATATGGCCATGCCATACCTGTCATACTGCATTTTCCATCCTTGTAACGTGCCTTTTCATCCGTTTTGTTTGGCCCTTTCAACGCTTGGGAAGGGGGCCCTTTCAACGCTCGGGAAGGGGCCCTTTCGAGGCGCCCCCCCCCCCTGGACGAAATCCTGGCTACGTGCCTGAGTAGAGAAGTAGAGTAGTAGAGTAGGGCATGTTGGTAACAGAGTAAACTGTGTTTCTGTCGGCAATAGGGTATGCTAGGGTATGTTACCCACAATCCCACAGAACACAGACACAATATGGCAACCACATGCAACCATGTGGGCTAGCCAACTTTCCCACATGGTTTTGAAAGATGTTCTGCATGATTACCATATGGGCCAGTGCAAGACCTTCTAACCACCTTAAACCCACATTGGCCCATGTACTTCCCATGTTCAGGTGCACCCACCCAGCCCATATGACCCATATTGATCCCATGTGGTAACCACATGGTATGTTATGTGGGATGCCATCTTAAGATTTTACTGTAATGCTCCTGTTCCTGTCGAGCAAGGTGTGAAATGGTGTCAGAGTTCAGAGGCCAGGTACCATCCTAAGCAGAGCTGTTTATGTGTCAGAGTTCAGAGGCCAGGGACCATCCTAAGCAGAGCTGTTTATGCAGGTGCTGACCCCACCAGTCGATGCACACTTTGTGGTAATGGATGGAATTTAGAATAAAAAAGTTATACACGCCCAAATATACCCGGACAGCCGACACGGTCCAGCCCACCCTCTGACGCAGCGGCTGCCTCCGGCCGCAGACCATCCCATTCAGGGGCAAATAGCGGGCGCCGAAGCGACTCGAACCCGGCCTGTCACAGCGTGTGAGGTCTGAAGCCCAGCGCTCTCCCAACTGAGCTACAGGGGCGGACGGGAAGCGACTCGAACCCGGCCTGTCACAGCGTGTGAGGTCTGAAGCCCAGCGCTCTCCCAACTGAGCTACAGGGGCGGACGGGACACTCTTTACCTCTCCTCTGCATTCGCTATTTTCTACAAGTGTGGAACTAACAGAGGTTTGCCAGTGTTCTCTACAACCGCTGCTGAAAACTGCGACTGAACGCTGGCAGCAGGAGGACCGTGATATCTGTGCGGTGAATACTGCCAATAAGGATCATCTAGCTCCGCTTGTTCTCCAATTTACTGCCGTCTTCACCGTAACTTGTCCAATAAACCACTGCCGAAAACCGCAATTGAACTTGCTTTGAACTATTGATTGGACGTTCTCCGCGATCGCAGCAGGGGCAAAAACCCCCATCCCAAGCTCGACGGGGGCGGCAATAGAAATTAGCCCCCCCCCCAAATCCGCTGAAACTGGCGATGAAAAATGGGTACCGACTGCGAAAAATAACTTTTTGCGAAAACAAAATATATTTTTTCCTCGTTCTTGTTTCTTCCATTTTGTAGCATTTTGGTAGCAGGAAGGGAAATTGGCGCGTGCATATTTGGAAATGTTGAATACAAAATACAGACCCATCATACTTAGTAGCCATAAGCCAGCCAAAACTAAAGATATTGCTTTTAAATTCGGTTTGGGTATTGTCTATACTTTGTTCTCAAATATTGTTCTCCAATATATATTCCGGTTTTTGAATATGTTTGGAAATTTTGATTTTGTGGATTTTTTCTCTCCATTTTTTTCTTTTTCATAAAATCATATAAAATATCAAATCATATGAAAAAGCCGGAATATATATTGGAGAACCGAGTATGGACGCAAACCAAATGTCAGAGCAATGTATTGAGTTTTGTCTGACTTATGGCTCCCTAAGCAGTGGCGTACGCAGAAATTCACAAAGGACCAGGTCATTGGTGGGTCTTGACTTTATATTCGATATTTCCAAATATGCGTGGCAGGTCTGGCGCTATTTTCGATCTGGAGCGATTCCTACAACCAACGTAAGTTAAAGAAAACGTCTCGTTTTGACGCCAAAGTTTATAGCGCTGAATAGCGTGCGTGGAACGCATTTCGACAGTATTTGAGGAATTGTGACTGGGACTTGGGTATCGTTGTTTTCCCTTTCCCTGTAAACATGTAGCCAAATAAAATTCACACTTTGTGAATGTGTAGGTAAAGTTAATCTTTTTCATTGTGAAGGTCATTTTAAATTACTATAGGTTGGGATGGCTACTTTGGCCCCAGGTCATATCCAGACTCAAGTAATTTCAGGTACCAATTTTAAATCTGACACCCATTTTGCACCATGCTTAGGTAGGTATTTATCCCGGTGCATTTTATGGGTGCTATGAGTAGAGGTCTCACAATTTTTAGCATTTCCAACTAGTCGAGATCAGACTCAGCATGAACTTAGGTACACAAATGTTTGAAAGCGACAGAAGAGGTAAAATTGGGTTTGTCTGGTTTTTGCCACTGGCGGATCCAGGGGGGGGGGGGGGAGGGGGAGGGGGTTAGGGGCAAGTGGCGCCCACAGGAATATGGCGAGAATTCAATACAAGGATGTCCCCCGCCCCGCGTGTTCCTGCATTGGCTGTAAGAAGTGATAATTAGGAAGAAGAAAAAATCCCCTCCGGTCAATGACTTTCGCTTTGAGGACCCGACACCGGTAACCGGACAAAAAGTAAAATGACAAAAAGTCAAATAGGCTAAAAGTCAAATGCAAAAAGTCAAGTGCAAAAAGTCAAAACGGCAGAGTGTCAAATGGCAAAAAGTCAAAAAGCAAAAAGTCAAATGCAAAAAGTCAAACAGGCAAAACGTCAAATGGGGGTAAAAGTAAAATGCAAAAAGTCAAAAACAGCAAAAAGTCAAAAAGGCAAAAAGTCAAAAGGATAAAAGTCAAATGCAAAAAGTCAAACAGGCAAAAAGTCAAAGTTGATAAAAGTCAAAAAGGCAAAAAGTCACATGCAAAAGGCAAAAGGGCATCAAGTCGAATGCAAAAATTAAAAGGGTAAAAATAGCTGATTCACGACTCCGCGTCACGCCAAAGCTTGTGGTGAGAGTAAGTTGCTTCGCTTCGCTCCATATAGGAGACGGGTCTTGTGCGTTAAGTCAAACTGCAAAAAGTAAAATACAAAACATCACAAAATCAGAGGGAATAAAGCTAAAATGTCAAAGACGGCTATACCAGGGGCGGATCCAGGGGACAAAATCGAGGGGGGGGGGGGCACATCAGACGTCAAGGGGCCCTCGAGCTGAAAAGGGCCCCGAGCGTTTTTGCAGGTCTGAAAGGGCCTCCAGTCGGTCTGGAGTGTATTTGCAGGCATGAGAAAGCCCTTCACAAGCCTAAGAGGCCCTCGTCAGGCCTGAAAGAGTCCCACACCGGTCTGAGAAGGCCCTTGACAGGCCTGAGAGGGCCCTATGCAGGGGCGTCGCCGATAATTTTTGAGTGGGGGGTCGGCTAAAATGACGAGAGAAAAAAATGTAACCACATTAATCAACTCTTGAGTTGTGCACCTGCGGTGGGTTAACCCGCGCGGCGCTGGGGTCTCCATCCGAACGTGCGGTGCGGGGGGGGATTTTACCCCCCCCCCCCTCATCTTCCGAACCAATAACTGCAGCGAGACGCGCAAGGCGGCGATCGAAAGCTCTCAGTGAGAAGAATCTAACGCATGCCCGAAATTATTAACATAAGGTCACATGTCAGGTCACGGTCAGGTCAAGTGTCAAAATTTAAGTATTTGGGTTTTTGGGCTATACTTTCCATCCAAAGCCTTGTATTGCAACTATTATCTCACAAAGTGCTCCCAAATGTATAATGCATCTCCCGCATAAGTAAAAGCGAAATTTTAAGCAAAGGTCAAGGTCAAGGTCAGGTCACAAAAGGTCACAGGTCTACGAAAGCTATGCGACACATGTTGTATGGGTTATTTTACACGTATAATTCGATAGAAGCAGCCATTTTCACAGCCTGACACCATATCATCGCCCTCAGGTCAAGGTCAGGTCACAATAAGGTAAAAACTTGAAATTGATTAATATAAATAAACATTGCATGTTTCTAGACTAGTTTTGTCTTCGAAATACAGTGGTGGCATTTATTTGTCTGTATCTGGTCAGTAAAAGCCAAAAAACGCAATTTAAAAAAAATGACGTCATGAGTTACTTATTCTTAGAGAGCCATAAGTCAGTCAAAAATAAAGAAATTGCTTTGCAATTTGGTTTGAACATCGTTCATACTCGATTCTCTAATATATCTTCCGGTTTTTTGAAAATCTTCAAACAAAAAACTTTTGTGGAAATTCTTCCCCAAAAATCAGTTTTTTTTCATTTCTTGGGGTCAAAGACCCACAATTTTGAACATCTGAGATAGCCATGTTAAAGACAATGTTATTTCCTTTCTTTTGACGCCTTTTAGTTGCGATTTGCATCAACACGCTATTTTCTACGTTTGTCAAACATTTAACTTTTTTCACCAAAAATGACATGACATGACGTAACTAAAACGTCATTATCTCCTCAAAATTCTCACCAATTTCAACAAAATTGTAACACAAGATGTAGAATTGATGCACCATAAGGTACCGCAAGTTTCACTTCGATATCTGTCATAGTTTTCAAGTTATGGAGAACATCCGGGAGGGGGGGGGGGTAAAATTTACCCCCCAGCGCCGCGCGGGTTAAGGGGAAAGCGACGGTGGTGGAATGGGTTCTTTAAGTTATTTTGGGGGAAAACTTATGCGGTACCGAGCTATTCTGCCTTGTGCCGCAACGTTAACTTATGCCGTGACCTGAGGTCAAACGATGACCTGAAGGGCTTAGGTTGCTCTTTGTGCACCATCTTGTGTCTTTTGTGAATATTAAGTTATTGGGCTGATTTCCCTAAGTTGTTAAGGAAAAAAGTTATGCGGTACCCCGCCATTGTCTAAAATGCCTCATTGCAAAATGTGGACGTGACCTGAAGTCAAACGGTGACATTTTCGGATACAATGTTTTGTTGTGCACCATCTATGTGCTAATGCAAAAATTGTGGCACTGTGATGACTCGTCGACTTCAATTATTGTAGGAGTTATGCGGTACCACGATTTTTGGCCAAAACCGTATTCTTCACGTATTTGTGTGACCTAAGGTCACACAGTAGCAGAGCAAAGTCATCTGTTGTGTTGTGCATAAACTATGGTCACTTACGGATGGTTTTGTGCTCAATTGCATATATAAGTGCGTTTTCTAAGATTGTATAGGGTACCGCGCAAATAGTTATCACCCATTGAAAACAGATACATTTTTGACCTGAGATCAAACAGTGACCCGGGATGGTCCAATCTTGGTTTGTGCACAATGTTCGCCCTGTTCCGAGTATTTTTGAATCAGGAAATGTTTCTCTAAGTCAATTAGGTGAAAAGTTATGGGGTACCGCGTATTTGACCTGTTTGACATATTGTGACCTCTGTAGGTCAAACCGTTTCTTATATTCCCGTATAACTTCATAGGCTGTGTACTGACGGCATTGGGTTTATCGTGTGCAAATTTGGGCGAAATCGGAATTACTTTGAATACGTACTTGAATACGAATACGAATACGTTGCTGTCTTCATGGACGTTTCTTATTCGACGTATGTAATTGTACAATGTACATGCACTGTACAAATATCCTTGAAGTTAACGGATTAATGTATTAACTTCTGCTTCCGTGAACTTTCCATTATCTTTTCGGATTTTTTGACTTCGCATTTTACTTTTTGCGCTTTTGACTTTTTGTGCTTTTGACTTTCCGCATATTACTTTTTTTATTTTTTTATTTTTTTGCATTTGACTTTTTGCGTTTTTGACTTTTTGCATTTGACTTTTTGGGTTTTTTACTTTTGCATTTGACTTTTTGCGTTTTTTACTTTTTGCCTATTTGACTTTTTGCATTTTAATTTTATCTTTTTGACTCCTTGCCATTTTACTTTTTGTCCTCTCGACTTTTTGCGGTTTTGACTTTTTGCTTTTGACTTTTTGTCCTTTTTACTTTTTGCCGTTTTTACTTTTTGCATTTAACTTTTTGTCCTTTTGACTTTTTGCCGTTTTTACTTTTACATTTGACTTTTAGCCGATTTGACTTTTTGTCCTTTTGGAGCTTCAGCTGTTGAGCCCATATTGATTATGATTTTTGTTTGAGGCGCGGTGGCTGTTTCGGTTTGGAGCGGCCTTGCGCGGGCCACGTGTATGGAACGTGCGTGGATGGAAATTGACTTTTAGCCGATTTGACTTTTAGCCGATTTGACTTTTAGCCGATTTGACTTTTTCACATTTGACTTTTTATCCTGGAATCCCCGACACCACCCCCCCCCCCCCCCCCGCTCAACGACTTTTCGCTGATAATGCGGAGCGAAATTTTACCCCCCCCCCCATTCTCGAACCATAGATCCGCCAGTGGGAGGGGGAGGGGGGGGGGGGGGGCGTGTCTCGTGATCGGCTGACGCGTAAGGCCAGCTGGACGAGGAGTTCCCCTGTGTGTCAGATGGCCTCTGTCAAGGTAGGGAGGTCCGCGCGTGGCTGGCCGGGTCCCTGGTCGGACATGCAGCCTGTACTCGGAGGAGTCCCGCCGGCCGGCGTGTTATGACGGCTGGGCTGGGAAGTACGTGGTCCAGCCAGCTGAGTACGGCGCCCCCCCCCCCCCCGCTCGGCGATCAGGGGGGGGGGGGGGGTGATGCTGCCGGCCGATAAGAGGCTGAGACGGAGAAAAACCGGCTAGCGAGGTGCCGGCCTTGGGCGTCGCCATGGTCCGCCGGGCCGACCGGCTGCCGAAGGCCCGACATCGTACTATGTTCAGACTCCGACCGGCTTGTCACGTGACCAGCGCGCCTGCGTGTGGCCGCAGTCACGTGACTGGTGGGCCTGCGTCTGGGCAGAGATCACTGTAGGTCTCATGAGTGATATTCCACACAGTGGTTTGCGGCCCGGGCTGGGGCTTCAGCTGTTGAACCAATGTTGATTATGATTTTTGTTTGAGGCACGGTGGCTGTTTTGGTTTGGAGCGGCCTTGCGCGGGCCACGTGTATGGAACGTGCGTGGATGGAAATTGATGGGCCAAAACTGCGCGGTGTCACTAAGGAAGAATGCTGACGGACCGCGGCCTTGTTGCTGGCAGCGTTGGACTATTCCTTGCCACTCTGTGGCTACTCCGCTGTCAAGGTGAATTTAGTTTGAATTGTGGGCTCCTCCCGTGCCTTATTGCTCACCGCAGACCGTTTCTATGATCTCCGGTGAATACATTGCCATACATTGTGGGATCAGTCTGAGCTCCACTTTAAGCTAGTCGAGCATTCCTGACCGCTATGACATGTTCGTGACTCACTTGTGACAGCGCTGGCTTCTGATCCGTCGCCAAATTCTATATAAGCTTTCTAGCATGTCCACACAATCCTTATTTATGATCCCAACGACGCTGCTGACATTATCCCGCCATTGACGGGGGGGGGGGGGGGGGGGGGGTTATCCCGCCATTGACGGGGGGGGGGGGGGGGGGGGGGGGGGTTATCCCGCCATTGACGGGGGGGGGGGGGCGTTTAACGCCCCCCTGATGAATTTTCGCAATAGCTGAAAAACTAATAGCGCTATCAACGTAAAACTTCGGGTACCTTCCTATAAATCATGGTTACGTCTTTTGTGAGAAAAAATGAAGAAATTTCGTCGATTTGTTTTCCCTCGGGTTATAGCGAATTTAGTGAGGTCACTACACACGAGTTTTACACCAAAATCAGTTAAACTTTGTCAGGCCGTACAAATGCCACGTTTGAAGAAAAATGCAATCGAAACACGCCAAAAGATAGCAAATTGCAAGGGCTACAAACCAGCTATCTCATATTTTTTATTTTAGTTTTTGGCCGTTATCACAAAATCAAAATTTTCTAAAATATTAAAACGGAAGATATGTCAGATAACTATACCTAGGCAACTGCTATACCAAATTTCAAACATATCTCCATTTTTGACTGGCTTATGATATCTAAAGTATGGGTAACTCATGACGTCATATTTTGAAATTGCCTTTTTTTGCTTTATTGACCAGGTACAGACAAATGAATGTCAGCACTATATTCCTGAGAAAAAAACTGGTCCATAAACATGCCTTCTTTATTTATATTTATCATTTGCAAATTTTGACCTTCAGTGACAATTTGACCTGAACTTGACAATAACTTCACGTAAATGAATTCAGTTGGTAAAATGACTATCACTATCGAATTATACGTGGCAAATAACCCATAAAACATGTGTTGCATGACTTTCGTATATATTTTGAGCATAGTGCATTTCTGTGACCTGACCTTGACCTTGACCTTTGCCAACAATCTCACTTTAGGCCATGCGGGATGTGTATAATACCTTTGGCAGCACTTTGGGTGATCGTGGTCGTAATCGATGCCTTTTGCTGGAAAGTATGGCCCATGAACTAAAATGCGTCGATTTTTACCTTTGACCTGACCGTGACCTGACATTTGACCTAATTTGTACATTTTTGAGCATGCTTTAGATTCATCTCATTGAGAGATTTCGAATGCCGCCTTGCGCGTCTCGCTGCAATCATTGGTTCGGAAGATAATCAGGGGGGGGGGGCGTTTAACGCCCCCCCCCCCTCCCCAGTCAATGGCGTTCGGCTGAGGACCTCAGTCAATGCCGGGTTAACAGTACCGATTGCTACCAGCTTTGATCATGAATTCCATGCATTCATTTCGCATTCCTCAACAATTCATTATAATTCTGTTTATCGACTGGACTGCCTTAAAGGGAGTGTGCCTACTATTCTGGAATGTCAAAAAATATTTTTCATACGGTAAGTAGCTGTTGGTTTGATTGTTGTATATGATGAAATTCACATCTGGAGCCACTTTAGTTGAATTTTCACTTATATTGTTTTTTGTTTATTTTTGTTTCGATATCTATAAAACGATCGCCACTATGGTGATGTTATGTAAAACGGCGCACATAAGACAATACAATTACGGTCACATCATGCAAGATAGAAAGATGAGTTTTGTACAGCACGTTCTTGCCACTGTGAACTTTATTATGTGCAAGTTTCGTGGCTTTAAATTTATATCTTCTTCAAAAAATGGCCATCGGCCATCATCGAAATGGCCATCATCGGAAAACATGATGGCCGTCCAGTTTCTGTTTGGCTGCTGTTATCAGCGTGCACGAGCTGTTTTGTTGAATTGCTATTGGCCGGCGCTAACAATATGCTAGCAGTTTAATCGATAGTTGCAGTGCTTCTAGTAGCGGAAGCCCTCTGGAGTCTACCCGATAACTTTTTGCTCCCAAGCAAATTCCTGGAGTCTTTGAATATCTCAGCAACTAGGGTGAATCTGGAGAAATGAAGTATTGGTTCAATTCAGAAAATTGTGTTCTATAGACCAGTGTCAATAACCCCAACTAAGTGATGTGAATAGGCACACTCCCTTTAAAGGAAATAGTTCACCTTCGGATTTTTTTCTTTCAGAACACGATTTTAATATATATTTTTTTAATACAGTTTCTTTTTTTCTTTTCAAAAATGGTCCTACATCGCGCCAATTCAGGACAGGTCGTACATTATTATTACAGGACAGGTCGACAGGTCGTTCTTGGTCTGTGCATGCTCTATGCAGTGCTGGCACTCTCAGACGGTACGGTACATCATATATGCGCCGCATTCCTTCGCTAAAAAGTCAAATATCTTCGGCTGGAGAGTCTTTTCAGCCAAGAAAAGTTGCAGATAAGGATTTCTCAACACGGGCTACCAAACTGCTATTTCAGTTCAAAATCCCATGTTGAAGGTGAACTATTTCCTTTAAATGCATGCAATGACGTGTGCTGCCGACGATTATGATCTATCTGCCTTCATCAGGAGAATGTTAAACTTACAGTATCTCACGTTACGACACCTAATGTATTCCGAACACGTTCGTCCCAGCTTTGCCGAAGGGCTTGGGGATTACCGTCGTTATATTGTAATCATTTACTTGTTGTGAGACCTGACGTCAGAAGGTCATGAACTCAAATAATTTGGGTTACTATACCAAAATAAGTCGCTTTTGTAAATCATGTTCCATGAAATGCTGCGACTGGGCTCCGCCGCTGGGGGGCTGGGAGGTCTAGTCCAATGGCAGCGCCACCATAGGGACAGGGGTGGCAGACTTCTAATTTTGGCAGCGCACCTGACCGATTTCGGTGATTCGGCATCGACGTGTTCAGTTTAATCGATCAGCTATACGTTGGTCGGCAAATATTGATCATTTCATATTTTATCTTTTTAGAAATAGTGCATTCAATTTAGCAGCACTCATGGCAGTGGCATCGATGTGGAGAGCAACTGACTCGCGCCGAAATTGCATACTCCGTTTCTAAAATGAATGCACTTCTTCTGAGCGTCCTAGTATCAGCGGCCCTGCTGCCTCCGGCCGTGGTCAGCGCGGAGTTCAGTGGCGCCCTCCTGCGATGACGGCGGCCGTTCGCGCACACTGCCACAGTCCGTCCCGTCCTGCTGCCGCTGTCGGCCGCCAGTCGGTCGCGACGCCAGCTGGGCAGCGGACACCGAGCCGGAGAGACAGCCCCCCGTGCACGCTGCTCCGAGTGTGACTGTGTCCGATGCCAGTGAGCAACCCGGGGTGGAGTTCGTGGGACCTACGTGTGATCTGATATACTACGCGTGTGAACTGCGGGGGACCTGCAAGTGCTCTGCGAGTTGCAGCGTCTGACCTGCGTTTGACCTGCGTCTGACCTGCGTGTGAGCTTCGTTTGACCTGCGTCTGACCTGCGTGTGACCTGCGTCTGACCTGCGTCTGACCTGCGTTTGACCTGCGTTTGACCTGCGTCTGACCTGCGTCTGACCTGCGTTTGACCTGCGTCTTCGGCGGCTCAGGCGATGGAGGGACCGCAAGGCGGCGTGCACCGCTCCTTCTATCAGCTGCCCCCATCGGGTGCGGGGTCGGCGCGGCCCGGCCGGTCGGCCGACCCTGACGCCCTGCGGCAGTATGTCCGGGAGCAGACCATCGGCCGAGACCGGGGCTTCCTCGGACCCTACGGAGCCAACACAGGTACGGAGACGGGCCGCCGGCCACGGGGGGGGGGGGGGGCATACGAAGACGGGGCCGCCGGTCACGGGGGGGGGGGGCATTTACGTGACATTTACATAACACGTGGAGAGGTGGGTGACACGCGCTGGACATTGGCTTCTTGGGATGGTGGGTTGTGAGAGGGGAGGGGGGAGAGGTCAGAGGTGGGTGGTGTGCTGATCTGTGCGGATGAATGAAATGGTCTCGTCTAGAGTTCATTGGATTTTTCTATTCTGGAAGTAGGGCAGATCTGGAGTCCGAGAGCTGGTTTTGTCACAAATGATATGCGACACTTCGGAGTTTCTTGATCGACGTTTTTCTTGAGGTTTTTACGCTGGTTTTGTCACAAGTGACATGTGACACTTCGGAGTTTCTTGGTCGACGTTTTTCTTTAGTTTTTTTTAACTCTCCTATTAATGTTATGTCCCTTTGCTCATTAGTTTTGCATCATTAGTACTAAGACCCAGTCTTGTGTCTCCGTCATAGCTTGAACTACCGCTCACTGTATATTTATCCAATGGAAAGAGTTGTCTCGTCAGACGCAGGGTTCGTTGACCAATGTCTTGTGGTAATATTATCACAGCGGACCATCATCTTCTTAGCTGTCCATGCTGTTGATTCTAACAATATCGCGTTCTAGTACTGCATTACATACCAGCCAATGACGCGTATCTGTCAGTAAAGGGATTTACAAACTCGATTTACAAGCGGGATAAATGACAACGAGGAAATGGCATAGGTGATTTGTGGTGACATTAATGTTCAGTTGCCATGTTGTTTTGCAAAGCTGTCATTTAATAGTGGGACTATTGGTATGTAAAGCAACCCGCAGGAAGCCTTCATGAGAAATCGTCAAACATGTTCACGAGGACTCCTTATCGTGCACTTGTGTTGTTTCACCTTGGGATATTTTTTTTCAACGAGAGTATTTGTACCGTACTCATGAGAGTTTAGCTATCAATTGTACTGCTCATCGCCAGACATAAGGTGCTCAGTTGTGCAGCTGTTATGTCTGGTTATTTGCTGTGTTGTGCATCGTGACAGGATGTGGACAATGTTTGCCACTCCCACTGCCATCTGGCTGATATATGAGGTACAATCGTATTGTATTCACTGCCAGGGGCGGATCCAAGGGGGCCATCGGGACCGTGTCCTTCTTTCACAAAACGACTGAAATCGACACAAGGTTGCCACGTTTTCTGATAAAACTAAGCTACTTTTACCAAGGGAAGTTTGTTTTAAATAGGTTCTTACTGCACGGTACACGAAGAAGCGAACTCCGAGGATTATTACTTTTGGCTATACTTTTTGGAATTTGGCTTGGCCCGTAAGCGACCCTTTTTGCCGTTCTGGATCCGCCAGTGTCCAGAGCCCTGGGCACCATTAAGTTGTTGGCCAAACATGCTCATGGATCATGTACATGACCTCATGTTTAGCCTTGTTTATCCCACTGAATACTAACTGGAAAATCCCGCTTTCCACGCTGTTGTTGATGTTGGCAGGTTAGCTACACACCATACGTACACATGGCCAGAGCAGCTGAAGTTTATAACCTATAACCTTGAACCTTGGTGATGATAGATAACGTCTGTCCGCACCGCGGATCTGCGCAGAAGGCGTCTCCATGAACACCTGACGTGGGTCCGGAATAAGAGTTATCTCTGTTTAGTGAGTTATCTCTGTTTAGTTATCTCTGTTTAGTTTAGTATAATTTTGTGGATGAATTGCCCACCACCCCACCCCTGTCATTGCACTAATAATACGGAATAAGGACGTAGACATCAACACCAGTATACAATTGGTTGATCTTATGAATAATACAGCGATTCACTGATGCATTGCTAATGATTAACCAATGCTGCGGCCTTGTTGTTACGCACCGTACTGCTGGCGGCTGTATCTCCGGTCCTGGCGACACGTCGGGAGTCGCGGCTTCATCCCGTCAGCGCTCGACACGTCGGGAGTCGCGGCTTCATCCCGTCAGCGCTCGACACGTCGGGAGCCGCGGCTTCATCCCGTCAGCGCTCGACACGTCGGGAGCCGCGGCTTCATCCCGTCAGCGCTCGACACGTCGGGAGCGGCGGCTTCATCCCGTCAGCGCTCGACACGCCGGCTGCGGCTTCATCCCGTCAGCGCTCGACACGCCGGGAGCCGCGGCTTCATCCCGTCAGCGCTCGACACGCCGAGAGCCGCGGCTTCATCCCGTCAGCGCTCGACACGTCGGGAGCCGCGGCTTCATCCCGTCAGCGCTCAACACGCCGGCTGCGGCTTCATCCCGTCAGCGCTCGACACGCCGGGAGTCGCGGCTTCATCCCGTCAGCGCTCGACACGCCGGGAGTCGCGGCTTCATCCCGTCAGCGCTCGACACGCCGGCTGCGGCTTCATCCCGTCAGCGCTCGACACGCCGGGAGCCGCGGCTTCATCCCGTCAGCGCTCGACACGTCGGGAGCCGCGGCTTCATCCCGTCAGCGCTCGACACGCCGGGAGTCGCGGCTTCATCCCGTCAGCGCTCGACACGTCGGGAGCGGCGGCTTCATCCCGTCAGCGCTCGACACGTCGGGAGTCGCGGCTTCATCCCGTCAGCGCTCGACACGCCGGGAGTCGCGGCTTCATCCCGTCAGCGCTCGACACGCCGGGAGTCGCGGCTTCATCCCGTCAGCGCTCGACACGTCGGGAGCCGCGGCTTCATCCCGTCAGCGCTCGACACGCCGGGAGTCGCGGCTTCATCCCGTCAGCGCTCGACACGCCGGGAGCCGCGGCTTCATCCCGTCAGCGCTCGACACGTCGGGAGCCGCGGCTTCATCCCGTCAGCGCTCAACACGCCGGCTGCGGCTTCATCCCGTCAGCGCTCGACACTCCGGGAGCCGCGGCTTCATCCCGCTATACACTGCAGGGAGACAATCACGGCAATCTCTCTCGCCTCAGAGTACCCCGTGGCGATACTGCCACGGAGCAGCCGGCCGCCGCGGTACGAGACTGAAGGGCGACCGACCTGCCGCTGAAGTCAAACAAGGCGACCAATACGGACCACATGGTAGCGGCAATATTTTGATTCGTGCTAGGGGAAACAACACGTAGAAGGCATACACTTGCGTACAAACAATTCCACTGAGTTGTTGTCCTCAGAAGGTTTCGATAAGCAAGTACTTCAGGCGTGCGACAGGGACGGCCGATTAGTAGATGACGTTTGTCATGTCGGGTAGATGACGTTTGTCATGTCGGGAGACGGTTTCCGGGGTGGCACTGTGTGCACCGCGCCGTCCTCCCATGTCGTCCTCTACCGGGACGCTGTAGGGACAGGATCGAACCGGATCGGACTGGATCGAACC
The DNA here is from genome assembly GCA_036785665.1 of Chirona hameri. NCBI lineage: Eukaryota > Metazoa > Arthropoda > Thecostraca > Balanomorpha > Balanidae > Chirona > Chirona hameri. The sequence goes on along the minus strand of JAXIVJ010001506.1, from coordinate 88,792 downwards.
GGACCAGAACAGTACAGAACAGAGCAGAACGGACCAGACCGGACCGGACCGGACCGGACCGGACCGGACCGGACCGGACCGGACCGGACCGGACCGGACCGGACCGGACCGGACCGGACCGGATCGGATCGGATCGGATCGGATCGGATCGGATCGGATCGGATCGGATCGGATCGGATCGGATCGGACCGGACCGGACCGGACCGGACCGGACCGGACCGGGCCGGGCCGGGCCGGACCGGGCCGGGCCGGGCCGGACCGGACCGGACCGGACCGGACCGGACCGGACCAGACCAGACCAGACCAGACCAGACCGGACCGGACCGGACCGGACCGGACCGGACCGGACCGGACCGGACCGGACCGGACCGGACCGGACCGGACCGGACCAGACCAGACCAGACCAGACCAGACCAGACCAGACCAGACCAGACCAGACCAGACCAGACCAGACCAGACCGCACCGTACCATAACGGACCAGACCAGACCAGACCAGACCAGACCAGACCAGACCAGACCAGACCAGACCAGACCAGACCAGACCAGACCAGACCAGACCAGACCAGACCAGACCAGACCAGACCAGACCAGACCAGACCAGACCGGAACTGACCAGCACGGACCAGAAACCAGACCAGACCTTAACGTATCATAACAGACGAGAACAGACGAGAACAGACGAGAACAGACGAGAACAGACGAGAACAGACGAGAACAGACGAGAACAGACGAGAACAGACGAGAACAGACGAAATCAGACGAAATCAGACGAGAACAGACGAGAACAGACGAGAAAGACGAGAACAGACCCGAACAGACCCGAACAGACCCGAACAGACCCGAACAGACCCGAACAGACCCGAACAGACCAGACCAGACCAGACCAGACCAGACCAGACCAGACCAGACCAGACCAGACCAGACCAGAACAGAACAGAACAGAACAGAACAGAACAGAACAGAACAGAACAGAACAGAACAGAACAGTTCCTACTGATATAAACTTCTTAGAACTTCAAAGACTGTAAACAAAATAATTCTTACTCGGTCGCAACCAGGAAGTCGTCCGTTCCGGTTACGATATTGTGTATCTATTACGTACTCGTCCAGTCTACGATATCTTCGAAAGTTATGTTTCTCGTCTTCGATATATTGCCGATGGATCCAGTTATTATTCACGAGCTCCATGGTAACATTGACAGTCGGAGCACCCGCCAACCCCAATCACCTCAGTCAGTAGCATATTATTCCCCGGCGTCACATCATTCTCCCATATTATGATATATGTGCGATATATTGAATATGGCCTCTCCTGATCTGCGCAGATGCCGTCAGGGTGCATTGATCCTCCATCGCTATCTTGCCCGTCACCGTGCGGCGCCACGACATGGCCAGAGTGGCGCCTACTATTATCTGTTCAGATACCTGCATCTAGTGTAGTCATACGTATGACGCACGTGGCTTGATTGGTGGTTGATACAACTTCTCATCAAAGCGTACAGACTATTCTGAGACGCCCATCGTTTTCTGGAGACGGCCCGAACAATCATGGCGCTGTTCAAACGGATATTGCGCATCTTCCTGTCTCTCGGCCCTGGGGTGGTTTAGCCATTCTCCCGGGAAATCAGCGGCGGAATGGGCTGGTAGGCTTGTTTACGTGTCAGTGACTGCTGATCAGGAGGTTCCAGGACATCACTGACCGACCTCTAGGTGTTGTTCTTTTTCTCGATAACTCTGCTTGTTGGTATCAGCAATCTGCGTTGAATATGCTGCGAAAACGATGGGTGCTGTTTTTTTGCATTGCCGTTGCATATTTCTGATTATACGTGTGTGCATAGCTAGAGGTGCGACATACCTGATAGTATTATGTGCCGTGCCTTCTGAGTCTAACCGGGGGTGCGTTTTTGGATGATGCGGCTGCTGTTCGTGACTTGTCAAAGGCACGGGGTGAAGTTTAACGAGGTGTTCCTCATCCACGGACTGTTTCCGGCCATTGTTAAAGTTGTGTCAGTGTTCAATCAATTACTCGCAACGCCCTCCGACCCTACTTCGACGTCACGTTACTCGGTATCCAAACAGACGTGAAGTTTAGTGTCGATTGTCAAAGTTCGCATAGTGAAGGGTGGGGTTTGTTGAAACTCTGCTGCAATACTCGTCAGCTTCCTTGGACGTATCGCGTGTGAGCCCTCCCGTACTCGCCCCACACTGTTTGCGGTACATTTAAGATTGTACGACGCAAGTGTATAACGCAGTTGCTATCGGGACGCTGAGCTATGACTATTGAACACTGCCAAATCCTCATCTCACTGACCTTTGAATGGGGCCACAGTAACAACCGCGGACAGTCGGACTGTGAGGGATTATATAACCGTCCGTATCAGAAGCGCGACGTGAAACGCCGCGTCGCTGCCGACGTATTGTTGACGACGTAGTGCACGGATAGTGTGACGTCTGTCTCACATTGCCCCTCGTGATGTTATTGTCACGAGTAATTTAACATTTGTGGGAGTGACCACCTCCTGTATTTGCGGCTGTGGTTACACTACTAATGACTTGTGACTATACAACAAACAATTAGCAGGCATTGCTGCGCGCTGGAGTCAGTAATGGAGGAGCGTGGTTACACTACGATGACTCGTGCCTATACAACAAACAATTAGCAGGCATTGCTGCGCGCTGGAGTCAGTAATGGAGGAGCGTGGTTACACTACGATGACTCGTGCCTATACAACAAACAATTAGCAGGCATTGCTGCGCGCTGGAGTCAGTAATGGAGGAGCGTGGTTACACTACGATGACTCGTGCCTATACAACAAACAATTAGCAGGCATTGCTGCGCGCTGGAGTCAGTAATGGAGGAGCGTGGTTACACTACGATGACTCGTGCCTATACAACAAACAATTAGCAGGCATTGCTGCGCGCTGGAGTCAGTAATGGAGGAGCGTGGTTACACTACGATGACTCGTGCCTATACAACAAACAATTAGCAGGCATTGCTGCGCGCTGGAGTCAGTAATGGAGGAGCGTGGTTACACTACGATGACTCGTGCCTATACAACAAACAATTAGCAGGCATTGCTGCGCGCTGGAGTCAGTAATGGAGGAGCGTGGTTACACTACGATGACTCGTGCCTATACAACAAACAATTAGCAGGCATTGCTGCGCGCTGGAGTCAGTAATGGAGGAGCGTGGTTACACTACGATGACTCGTGCCTATACAACAAACAATTAGCAGGCATTGCTGCGCACTGGAGTCAGTAATGGAGGAGCGTGGTTACACTACGATGACTCGTGCCTATACAACAAACAATTAGCAGGCATTGCTGCGCGCTGGAGTCAGTAATGGAGGAGCGTGGTTACACTACGATGACTCGTGCCTATACAACAAACAATTAGCAGGCATTGCTGCGCGCTGGAGTCAGTAATGGAGGAGCGTGGTTACACTACGATGACTCGTGCCTATACAACAAACAATTAGCAGGCATTGCTGCGCACTGGAGTCAGTAATGGAGGAGCGTGGTTACACTACGATGACTCGTGCCTATACAACAAACAATTAGCAGGCATTGCTGCGCACTGGAGTCAGTAATGGAGGAGCGTGGTTACACTACGATGACTCGTGCCTATACAACAAACAATTAGCAGGCATTGCTGCGCACTGGAGTCAGTAATGGAGGAGCGTGGTTACACTACGATGACTCGTGCCTATACAACAAACAATTAGCAGGCATTGCTGCGCGCTGGAGTCAGTAATGGAGGAGCGTGGTTACACTACGATGACTCGTGACTATACAACAAACAATTAGCAGGCATTGCTGCGCACTGGAGTCAGTAATGGAGGAGCGTGGTTACACTACGATGACTCGTGCCTATACAACAAACAATTAGCAGGCATTGCTGCGCGCTGGAGTCAGTAATGGAGGAGCGTGGTTACACTACGATGACTCGTGCCTATACAACAAACAATTAGCAGGCATTGCTGCGCGCTGGAGTCAGTAATGGAGGAGCGTGGTTACACTACGATGACTCGTGCCTATACAACAAACAATTAGCAGGCATTGCTGCGCGCTGGAGTCAGTAATGGAGGAGCGTGGTTACACTACGATGACTCGTGCCTATACAACAAACAATTAGCAGGCATTGCTGCGCGCTGGAGTCAGTAATGGAGGAGCGTGGTTACACTACGATGACTCGTGCCTATACAACAAACAATTAGCAGGCATTGCTGCGCACTGGAGTCAGTAATGGAGGAGCGTGGTTACACTACGATGACTCGTGCCTATACAACAAACAATTAGCAGGCATTGCTGCGCACTGGAGTCAGTAATGGAGGAGCGTGGTTACACTACGATGACTCGTGCCTATACAACAAACAATTAGCAGGCATTGCTGCGCGCTGGAGTCAGTAATGGAGGAGCGTGGTTACACTACGATGACTCGTGCCTATACAACAAACAATTAGCAGGCATTGCTGCGCACTGGAGTCAGTAATGGAGGAGCGTGGTTACACTACGATGACTCGTGCCTATACAACAAACAATTAGCAGGCATTGCTGCGCGCTGGAGTCAGTAATGGAGGAGCGTGGTTACACTACGATGACTCGTGCCTATACAACAAACAATTAGCAGGCATTGCTGCGCGCTGGAGTCAGTAATGGAGGAGCGTGGTTACACTACGATGACTCGTGCCTATACAACAAACAATTAGCAGGCATTGCTGCGCACTGGAGTCAGTAATGGAGGAGCGTGGTTACACTACGATGACTCGTGCCTATACAACAAACAATTAGCAGGCATTGCTGCGCGCTGGAGTCAGTAATGGAGGAGCAACTGGCATTGAAGTAGAACGGGAGAGACCGCGGTATCCGAGCAAATGTTATCAGCACGAGCGGGTCTTGCATTCGTGGTGTCATGCTGTACTCGCTGCACCCTGAACACACTCTGAAAGGCCGCAGCAAGTTTGCAACATTGCATGTCGATCGGTCTCCCCGAGAATGTCTCTGCATTGAACCATGCATCTGTGTTGCGTTATTTGATATGCATCTGTGTTGCGTTATTTGATATGCATCTGTGTTGCGTTATTTGATATGCATCTGTGTTGCGTTATTTGGTATGCATCTGTGTTGCGTTATTTGATATGCATCTGTGTTGCGTTATTTGATATGCATCTGTGTTGCGTTATTTGATATGCATCTGTGTTGCGTTATTTGATATGCATCTGTGTTGCGTTATTTGATATGCATCTGTGTTGCGTTATTTGATATGCATCTGTGTTGCGTTATTTGATATGCATCTGTGTTGCGTTATTTGATATGCATCTGTTTTGCGTTATTTGATATGCATCTGTGTTGCGTTATTTGATATGCATCTGTGTTGCGTTATTTGATATGCATCTGTGTTGCGTTATTTGATATGCATCTGTGTTGCGTTATTTAATGCGTTCTAACGATGGGGATGAGTTGGGCTGGCTTGGAAAGTGGGTTGAAATCGTGTTTTTCTTCTTTCACTAGATCATTTGCACTAACTAAGAAATAACAATACAAATGACTTGAGTCTCAATAATTCTGAAAATAGTCGAAAAAGTGTCACTATATTTCGGCGCAAACCTTCATCAGGTGACTGAGGGCAATTCGCCTGTGAAAACTACAACACACAAAATATCGCGAACGTGATACCTATTTTACAAGTACTTTGAAGTAGCTAATATTATTTCACCTATCATAAAAGACAACGTAGCACGTAATGAACAAACAAGTACTGACTAATATGAAACAAAACATCAAAGCCGTATGCCAAGCAAACTTACGAAGACTATCAATGAATACAATATACAATACATTTTGATCCTAAGTAAATTTAGATACACCGGTGTGAATTCAGGATAAACTACACTTGGAGGTCCATGTTACGTCAGTGCCAGACTGCTTACTAGCTCAAAAGTGGCCAGCTCGCTACATTTTTGTTCATGACAGGTTTGAGGTCTTGACTAAACATGGTTTCCTTTACTTTACGTTCAACATGGCCGTGGCACTTACATCATATTTTCCCCGTTATCAGAACTTCAGGAATGGCATCATAACCGTGCTGGGATTGAAAGTGAAGCCCAACAGGGTTGTTGATGTCCTTCCTGAACGTAGCGCGGCGGTGGTCAAAGAACCCTCGTTCAGGAAGGACATCAACAGCTCTGTTGGGCTTCACTTTCAATCCCAGCACGGTTATGATTTCATTCCTGAAGTTCCGATAACGGGGAAAATATGATGTAAGTGCCACGGCCATGTTGAACGTAAAGTAAAGGAAACCATGTTTAGTCAAGACCTCAAACCTGTCATGAACAAAAATGTAGCGAGCTGGCCACTTTTGAGCTAGTAAGCAGTCTGGCACTGACGTAACATGGACCTCCAAGTGTAGTTTATCCTGAATTCACACCGGTGTATCTACATTTACTTAGGATCAAAATGTATTGTATATTGTATTCATTGATAATCTTCGTAAGTTTGCTTGGCATACGGCTTTGATGTTTTGTTTCATATTAGTCAGTACTTGTTTGTTCATTACGTGCTACGTTGTCTTTTATGATAGGTGAAATAATATTAGCTACTTCAAAGTACTTGTAAACTAGGTAACACGTTCGCGATATTTTGTGTGTTGTAGTTTTCACAGGCGAATTGCCCTCAGTCACCTGATAAAGGTTTGTGCCGAAATATAGTGATACTTTTTCGACTATTTTCAGAATTATTGAGACTCAAGTCATTTGTATTGTTATTTCTTAATTATGTCAAGTCACAAACAAGGGTTAAACTTAATTGATGAAACATTTGCACTAACCGTTACAATACAGGTATCGCTATACCAATTTGCACACGCACACATATGTGAAGTAAGTTAGGACTTGGGATACATCAAGGAAGTTAAAACGTTTAGAAGCAACACATGCTCACAACTAAGTAGCTAAGGGAAAACACAGGCGTTTGCGCTGAGTTGCTGCTTATCGTAGACCTGGACTGCGGTATCATTGGAATTTCGACAAACTGTTCGACGCCTGCGGGCTCGCAGGTCAGCGCCCGGTCCGTGTGGCCCGCTCCCGTGACTGTGGTTTGTCTGGATATGGGTGCCCTCCTGTCCGTCCCGGTCCGTGTGGCCCGCTCCCGTGACTGTGGTTTGTCTGGATATGGGTGCTCTCCTGTCCGTCCCGGTCCGTGTGGCCCACTCCCGTGACTGTGGTTTGTCTGGATATGGGTGCCCTCCTGTCCGTCCCGGTCCGTGTGGCCCACTCCCGTGACTGTGGTTTGTCTGGATATGGGTGCCCTCCTGCCCGTCCCGGTCCGTGTGGCCCACTCCCGTGACTGTGGTTTGTCTGGATATGGGCGCTCTCATGTCCGTCCCGGTCCGTGTGGCCCGCTCCCGTGACTGTGGTTTGTCTGGATATGGGTGCCCTCCTGTCCGTCCCGGTCCGTGTGGCCCACTCCCGTGCCTGTGGTTTGTCTGGATATGGGTGCTCTCCTGTCCGTCCCGGTCCGTGTGGCCCGCTCCCGTGCCTGTGGTTTGTCTGGATATGGGTGCTCTCCTGTTCGTCCCGGTCCGTGTGGCCCACTCCCGTGACTGTGGTTTGTCTGGATATGGGCGCCCTCCTGTCCGTCCCGGTCCGTGTGGCCCGCTCCCGTGACTGTGGTTTGTCTGGATATGGGTGCCCTCCTGTCCGTCCCGGTCCGTGTGGCCCACTCCCGTGACTGTGGTTTGTCTGGATATGGGTGCTCTCCTGTCCGTCCCGGTCCTTGTGGCCCGCTCCCGTGACTGTGGTTTGTCTGGATATGGGCGCTCTCCTGTCCGTCCCGGTCCGTGTGGCCCACTCCCGTGACTGTGGTTTGTCTGGATATGGGCGCTCTCCTGTCCGTCCCGGTCCGTGTGGCCCACTCCCGTGACTGTGGTTTGTCTGGATATGGGCGCTCTCCTGTCCGTCCCGGTCCGTGTGGCCCGCTCCCGTGACTGTGGTTTGTCTGGATATGGGTGCCCTCCTGTCCGTCCCGGTCCGTGTGGCCCGCTACCGTGACTGTGGTTTGTCTGGATATGGGTGCCCTCCTGTCCGTCCCGGTCCGTGTGGCCCGCTCCCGTGCCTGTGGTTTGTCTGGATATGGGTGCCCTCCTGTCCGTCCCGGTCCGTGTGGCCCACTCCCGTGACTGTGGTTTGTCTGGATATGGGTGCTCTCCTGTCCGTCCCGGTCCGTGTGGCCCACTCCCGTGACTGTGGTTTGTCTGGATATGGGTGCCCTCCTGTCCGTCCCGGTCCGTGTGGCCCGCTCCCGTGACTGTGGTTTGTCTGGATATGGGTGCCCTCCTGTCCGTCCCGGTCCGTGTGGCCCACTCCCGTGACTGTGGTTTGTCTGGATATGGGCGCTCTCCTGTCCGTCCCGGTCCGTGTGGCCCACTCCCGTGACTGTGGTTTGTCTGGATATGGGTGCTCTCCTGTCCGTCCCGGTCCGTGTGGCCCGCTCCCGTGACTGTGGTTTGTCTGGATATGGGCGCTCTCCTGTCCGTCCCGGTCCGTGTGGCCCACTCCCGTGACTGTGGTTTGTCTGGATATGGGCGCTCTCCTGTCCGTCCCGGTCCGTGTGGCCCACTCCCGTGACTGTGGTTTGTCTGGATATGGGCGCTCTCCTGTCCGTCCCGGTCCGTGTGGCCCACTCCCGTGACTGTGGTTTGTCTGGATATGGGCGCTCTCCTGTCCGTCCCGGTCCGTGTGGCCCACTCCCGTGACTGTGGTTTGTCTGGATATGGGCGCTCTCCTGTCCGTCGGCTGGGCTGGCAGCGGCAAGTCATTGGGAGTGCAGTGTGCACTGTGCAGTGTGCAGTGTGCAGTGTGCAGTGTGCAGTGTGCAGTGTGCAGTGTGCAGTGTGCAGTGTGCAGTGTGCAGTGTGCAGTGTGCAGTGTGCAGTGTGCAGTGTGCAGTGTGCAGTGTGCAGCGTGCAGTGTGCAGTGTGCAGTGTGCAGTGTGCAGTGTGCAGTGTGCAGTGAGCACTGTGTAGTGAGACTGTACAGTGTGCACTGCGCTGCAGGACAGAGGGCCGGGAGGTGACGGCGTGGGTGTGTCTGGCGGGGCACGGGAAGGGATCAGCTGGCGTGGCTTCCTCTCGGATAGTGCTGCGCGCTGTGCAGTCCGGTGGTATAGCCAACAGACACTGACAGACGCCGAGACAGCAGACACTGACAGACAGCAGACACTGACAGACGCCGAGACACACAGGCGGAGGTATTGAGGCTGACATACGCCGAGACACACAGGCGGAGGTAGTGAGGGCTGCAGACGGAGATGTTGAGTGAGACAGTTGGACGGAGACTCCAGAGAAGACTGTCAGTCATTTGGCGAGGAGCGAACTGATCAGGCCATAGATAACAGAAGTGAAACACTTGGCTATACACCACTGAATGCGGCCTCGCCCTCATCACCACCGCAGAGTCCGGCCGAGAACTGGACCATCCTCGCTCTCCAAATAAGGGCCGAGAACTGGACCATACTCGCTCTTCAAATAAGCCGGTGGAGCACATCACCGCCAGGGAGGTCGGCCGGGCGGCGTGAATTATGTGCTGTATACGGGCGCGTTGAGGTCGGCCGGGCGGCGTGAATTATGTGCTGTATACGGGCGCGTTGAGGTCGGCCGGGCGGCGTGGATTATGTGCTGTATACGGGCGCGTTTAGGTCGGCCGGGCGGCGTGAATTATGTGCTGTATACGGGCGCGTTTAGGTCGGCCGGGCGGCGTGAATTATGTGCTGTATACAGGCGCCAGGGAGGTCGGCCGGGCGGCGTGAATTATGTGCTGTATACGGGCGCGTTCAGGTCGGCCGGGCGGCGTGAATTATGTGCTGTATACGGGCGCGTTCAGGTCGGCAGGGCGGCGTGAATTATGTGCTGTATACGGGCGCGTTGAGGTCGGCCGGGCGGCGTGAATTATGTGCTGTATACGGGCGCGTTGAGGTCGGCCGGGCGGCGTGAATTATGTGCTGTATACGGGCGCCAGGGAGGTCGGCCGGGCGGCGTGAATTATGTGCTGTATACGGGCGCGTTTAGGTCGGCCGGGCGGCGTGAATTATGTGCTGTATACGGGCGCGTTGAGGTCGGCCGGGCGGCGTGAATTATGTGCTGTATACGGGCGCGTTTAGGTCGGCCGGGCGGCGTGAATTATGTGCTGTATATGGGCGCGTTGAGGTCGGCCGGGCGGCGTGAATTATGTGCTGTATACGGGCGCCAGGGAGGTCTGCCGGGCGGCGTGAATTATGTGCTGTATACGGGCGCGTTTAGGTCGGCCGGGCGGCGTGAATTATGTGCTGTATACGGGTGCGTTGAGGTCGGCCGGGCGGCGTGAATTATGTGCTGTATACGGGCGCGTTGAGGTCGGCCGGGCGGCGTGAATTATGTGCTGTATACGGGCGCGTTGAGGTCGGCCGGGCGGCGTGAATTATGTGCTGTATACGGGCGCGTTGAGGTCGGCCGGGCGGCGTGAATTATGTGCTGTATACGGGCGCGTTTAGGTCGGCCGGACGGCGTGAATTATGTGCTGTATACGGGCGCGTTGAGGTCGGCCGGGCGGCGTGAATTATGTGCTGTATACGGGCGCGTTTAGGTCGGCCGGGCGGCGTGAATTATGTGCTGTATACGGGCGCGTTGAGGTCGGCCGGGCGGCGTGAATTATGTGCTGTATACGGGCGCCAGGGAGGTCGGCCGGGCGGCGTGAATTATGTGCTGTATACGGGCGCGTTTAGGTCGGCCGGGCGGCGTGAATTATGTGCTGTATACGGGCGCGTTGAGGTCGGCCGGGCGGCGTGAATTATGTGCTGTATACGGGCGCGTTTAGGTCGGCCGGGCGGCGTGAATTATGTGCTGTATACGGGCGCCAGGGAGGTCGGCCGGGCGGCGTGAATTATGTGCTGTATACGGGCGCCAGGGAGGTCGGCCGGGCGGCGTGAATTATGTGCTGTATACGGGCGCCAGGGAGGTCGGCCGGGCGGCGTGAATTATGTGCTGTATACGGGCGCGTTGAGGTCGGCCGGGCGGCGTGAATTATGTGCTGTATACGGGCGCGTTGAGGTCGGCCGGGCGGCGTGAATTATGTGCTTTATACGGGCGCGTTGAGGTCGGCCGGGCGGCGTGAATTATGTGCTGTATACGGGCGCGTTGAGGTCGGCCGGGCGGCGTGAATTATGTGCTGTATACGGGTGCGTTTAGGTCGGCCGGGCGGCGTGAATTATGTGCTGTATACGGGCGCGTTGAGGTCGGCCGGGCGGCGTGAATTATGTGCTGTATACGGGTGCGTTTAGGTCGGCCGGGCGGCGTGAATTATGTGCTGTATACGGGCGCGTTGAGGTCGGCCGGGCGGCGTGAATTATGTGCTGTATACGGGCGCGTTGAGGTCGGCCGGGCGGCGTGAATTATGTGCTGTATACGGGCGCGGGCCGGTTGCTTGACATGCGCGGTGCAGAAGGCCCAGCTGATGTCCGGCGGGTGTGCACTGTGCAGGCGTCTCCGGAACATAGTCCTGGCACGGAGCCCAAGGCTGCTCCGATGCTCCGAGCATGGCCGAAAGGTGTTCTGTGCTGGAGTCTGCCGCTCAGATAGACTCTGTTCCATGGGAGCAGTCTGATGAAAACAGCTGGGGACTCCTAAGCCTTTGACTGTTGCTTTGGTAGTTTTCGCGCAAGAGGAGGCGAGAGGGGTGATCCTTTGCAGGCCGCGTACAGGACAAAACATACGACACACTGTGCCATTTGTCATTTGGTGCTGACAAGTCGGGCCGGTATGATGATCTTTACCTTGCTTAGCATGCTGGGCAACGATTTCATGTTTCTACATACGATTAGCATATTCGCATTACGTTTTGCTTCCAGCCTTTCAGTCGTATATTCCATTATTCCCCTGGGGCTCCGGCCCTGTGACCGTGCTGCTCGCGAGAGGAGAGCCTTGTGACCGTGCTGCTCGCGAGAGGAGAGCCTTTTGACCGTGCTGATCGCGAGAGGAGAGCCTTGTGACCGTTCTGCTCGCGAGAGGGGAGCCTTGTGACCGTGCTGATCACGAGCGGAGAGCCTTGTGACCGTGCTGCTCGCGAGAGGAGAGCCTTGTGACCGTGCTGATCACGAGAGGAGAGCCTTGTGACCGTGCTGATCACGAGAGGAGAGCCTTGTGACCGTGCTGATCACGAGAGGAGAGCCTTGTGACCGTGCTGATCGCGAGAGGAGAGCCTTGTGACCGTGCTGATCGCGAGAGGAGAGCCTTGTGACCGTGCTGACCGCGAGAGGAGAGCCTTGTGACCGTGCTGATCGCGAGAGGAGAGCCTTGTGACCGTGCTGATCACGAGAGGAGAGCCTTGTGACCGTGCTGATCGCGAGAGGAGAGCCTTGTGACCGTGCTGATCGCGAGAGGAGAGCCTTGTGACCGTGCTGATCGCGAGAGGAGAGCCTTGTGACCGTGCTGATCGCGAGAGGAGAGCCTTGTGACCGTGCTGATCACGAGAGGGGAGCCTTGTGACCGTGCTGATCACGAGAGGGAGCCTTGTGACCGTGCTGATCGCGAGAGGAGAGTATCCGGCTGCGGCGCGGGCTCCGAGTGTGTGGGCGTGTCGAACCCACTGCTGTACGCCGCAGGTACCCCTCGGGAGGTATCGGTCTCAGCACGACTCGAGGTCCGGTGTGACTGGCTCCGGAGCCGGTTATGTGTGTGGTCACGATCCGGGCTGAATCAGCACCACCTGGAGCAGTCTCACAATGGGGAGTGGAGGAATAGAAGAATGACAAACTCATACCATCTCGCACATTTGCTTTCGTTTTTATTTGCATTACGCAAAAGCCCATACCCAACATGTTCTATATCTTGCGTATACCGACCGACACGTTCCGACTCCGCACTCGGCAGCTATTTACTGTCTCTGTCGTATGCCGACTAACACAAGTACAGCAGTGCACTGTATAGACACTGCCACGGTCTGTCTGCCCCTCAGCGGTGACTGTATACTGCCACGGTCTGTCTGCCCCTCAGCGGTGACTGTATACTGCCACGGTCTGTCTGCCCCTCAGCGGTGACTCTACTGCCACGGTCTGTCTGCCCCACAGCGGTGACTGTATACTGCCACGGTCTGTCTGCCCCTCAGCGGTGACTGTATAGGCACTGCCGCGGTCTGTCTGCCCCTCAGCGGTGACACTGTATACTGGCGCGTTCCGCCCTCCACAGCGGTGTACTGTGACCACACGGCGTCCGGCAAGAGCCTGCGTTTCATCGAGGACTACATCCGGGATGAGGTGCTGCCCACGTACGCCAACACGCATACAACGTCCACCAACGCCGCCCTGCAGACCACCTCCTTCAGGTGAGCACGCCACCGGTGCGCCCGCAGTGCAAGCCCCTCCGGTGGCCACCGCCTTGCACACCTCATGGCGAGGGTGGTTGCCTGACGACCTCTTATGGCGGTCACTGCTGCATGTTGAGTTTGTTCCCGATGCTCACAGTCTGAATCCGTTCGCTAAAACGTGACCAGATTCACTACTGATTTAAAATGGTGGCACAACAATCAAATGTTGCTCGACTTCAAAGAGCCGAGCGTGAGGCGGCAGCATGGCAGGGGTGAGTCAGGCAGCGACATCGTGATGTCGGGTCAAAAGACCACATAACGGCATCATCTGTGCCGAGAGCGGCATCGCCTTGTCAAGGATTTTTGCCGGGGATAAATAGTAACCATACTGTGGAACGCTTAACTTTCAATGGCGCGACAAATACATATAGAAATATTAGAAATACGTCAGTCATAATCGCCGAACCCTTCTGGCGTCCACTAACCAGGGTGATAGCCGTCACTTACTAACTAGGTGCTTGGAATGTCGTCGCTCATGAGTTCACCGTCGTTCAACTGCGTCACGCTTTTGAAAGTTATGATGTGATCTTAGATGTACGCTAATTGTCCTGGGGAATGACTCATATTTTACGATCATGGTTCTTGTTGGACTGTTTTTTTTATTTATTTAATTCAAATTCAACCCTCTTAAAGGTGACTGATATCGATTGTCAGTATCTCTTTCTATTGACCAGCTGAAATCGATTATACAACAATCGGTGTCTGTATCACTCCACCAACGGCCGAGGGTGTCGGGCTGGAACACTACTGGCTCTGAGCTCCCACCCTACCGCAGTAATACAATGCACCATGATACCACTCAACTTCCACGGCTAATAGATAGCTAAGTTTCCTAGTCGGGTACCATTCAGAAAATATAGACTGTTACAAGACATATCCTCCTCCTGCAGGCAGAAACTTGTCTCTTATTACCCTTGTTTACAGAAGGTCTTCCTTCGTGGTAGCAATCATTGGCATTCCTTACATATGAGAATGTGAGATGATTGCACCGAGATTGCCGGAGATACGCCGTCACATATTGAGCGGCTTCCTGGGAATCTGGCTGAAACAATATGAACGTGTCTGCTCTCGAAATAGCGGCTATGATTTCCTTACTCTAAACGACGACGACACCTTGTACTCTAAACGACAGCCTTGTACTCTAAACGACGACGACATATTGTCCCCATTACTCTGTAGTAGGGATTCCAATCCCGGGACTGTTTGGCGATCCCGGGATCCCGGGATTTTGTGAATGTCAATCCCGGGATATCCCGGGATCCCGGGATTTCCTTTTTCCTTTATCGTCTCGGTGATTTTGGTCAGAATCATGTGTACAACGTCCAGATGCGTTACCCAAACTCTCCGTTTTATCTATGTAGTGAATCCTTTCGCTCTAAATCGCGAGAAAACAATCGATAAACGTCCAAGATCCTAAGCAACAGCCTGTGTTGACGGAAGTTTTCACGGAAATGCAAATATTGTTGTATGTATCGCAATAATCATATCAAAACTGAGACACCCATACTCAATTGAGTGATTGCGTCCTCATGCGCCGTTCGTGTTTGGGCGTTTTGCGCCAAAGCCGAATCCGTATTCGTACAGATGTACTCATTGCCAATTTTCCTGGCGATTTAGAACAAAACGCGTACTGAAAGGTTTAATACCAGATGTTTTACTCTATTAGCATCGCATGACTGTGGACAACACCAATACGACTATGGTACGATCGAGCCTCTACTAAACTGCTCAACAAAAACCAGCTCGAACACCTTCCCTAGCTGGAACACTTTCCTAGCTCGAACACATTTCCTAGCTCGAACACATTTCCAAGCTTTTACTTACGAGTATAGTGGCATTTCAGGAAACACAATGCGTCAACAGAGTCATCACCCAAGCGGGAGCGCAGCTTCGTAACAATGTTACCGACAGTTGAAAAGACGCGCTCTGATTCTACACTCGTCGCGACTATGCCTTTGAGCCATGTGTGTGTAGCATTGCAATTGGGGAATTGGGGGTGGGGGTGGTAGTACAAAACAATTTAACAATTTTCCTCTCAGGAGAGTATGTGCTGCAATATTTGTCATCCAGGGGCGTCGCCGACGGGAGGATCGGGGGGGGGGGGGGTCGACCCCCCCCCCACACACACACTTTTTGCGGGGAAAATTAACAATGTATCGTAAAAATTGCATTTGCAGCAGTCAAAATCCAGTTATCTAGTGTCAAAAAACTGGAAAATTTCGCGCCGCTTCACGGTATGACACAAGTTTCGCAATTGCTTATACAAATTTGGAAAATGGGAAACTGAATTTCATTAAGTGTTTGGCAGAGGCTCTCTTGGCGGTAATTGCTGGCCCCAGGGCCCATTCCCTTCATCAAATATTCACTTTCAAGTTTCAAGCAGGCTGTACATGTTTAGCTAGTCTGCTGAGTTCCGAAAAAGGCGACGCGAACGCAAAGACGAGATCGGCACCCGGAAGCTGCTCCAGCGGTGCCCAATTTGCTGGACCGAAGAGCTAATAGTGGGTACAGGCCAGGGCCATCTCCACAAGTCCTCTCCCCCCAGGCTCCTCCAGATCCACAGGGACCATTTATGCGCGGAAAAGTTGTTCTGCCTCTTGCTGCTTTCAAACCATTTGCACTGTTACCAGTTGTTTGTTGTAGTTCGGTACATATGTATACAGTTATTATTATCATATGTACTATTGAGCGCTGACTGCCACCGGGCATCGTGATTTACTATCCGAGGCTAATGCATATGAAAAACTACCTTCATTTCAATATTTTTCATCATACCGAGATGTGTAACCAGGAAAAGAGGTTACCTATCTTCGCTCCACTCACGGTCTGGTTCCAATATTATAATTTCGTTTTCCAGGACCTAAAATTTAAATTTTCAGAAACGCCGTTTCGCGGCGTCACATCGGTAGTCATCGTCATAACGAAGCCATAGTCATCGTCATTGGTTCGTCGTAACGCTGAATTGAATGAATCGCATTTTTAGCTTCTTATCCTCTAGAAGGCCCACCGCCTATATTTCTGGGTTTTACCAGTCAAACCCGTACACATTTCGCGCCGCTTCGTGGCGTTAACTAACAAGTACCTACCTACTATAACATGAAAATCCACATAAAAATGTTGCGAAGGCTTAAATACACGTATACAAATGGGGGTACATTTTTTCGTCATTTCAGCCGCCACCCACACTCAAAAGCCGACCCCCACCTGTTGTCAGCTAAGATAGGTTTTCTCTCCTGTACGTAACAAAACAAATAAGTAATACGCTCAGTACAATGCCTACTGAGGGTCCTGGTCCAATCCAGCTCATCAAAAGTAGACGAAGAACAATTGTTAAAAGGGGCCTCACAAAATACAGTGGCCGAAATCCGTAGAGTTTTGCATATCCGGGGTGTTTTTTGAGGGTGAGGGACCTCTTCCAGGGGCTTGCCCCCCCCCCCCCTTTCGGAAGGTCTGGCTGCGCCCCTGCTTCTGCTGACCTACCTATTGACCTTATATCAATTCTGATAAAACCTTAGTGACAGCAAATTCAGTTCTCTATCGAACGCTTTTGCCGAGCCTCGCTAGCTCTTTTATTATCGAGATATAGACGGTTTTATTAAGGACACTCATGCCTATATAGCCTATGTTTGAACTTCGGTGACCTGTGGTTACCTAGATAATGACCTGGCCTAAAACAAAGACATACTTACGATAGAGCTTGTCACGAGCCATCCAACGCCGTTTTCAGCTTAACGCTACGTTGCGTAGTTTTCGAGATGTTAGGGGAGGCGGGAATCAGCCCCCCCCCCTCCCCATGATAGCTCGTGGTTGGCGCAAACTCCTGGAAGTGCGCGCGCTAGGAGACTTCTACAAGTCACTGGCATGTTTCTGCCTCCGCGTTACCATAGTGACGCCAGTTTTTGGGACCCCAAAATTATGTTCTGATAAATCTGGATTTCGTTATCCCGACCAACTCGATCCCGGCGGAATTGGGGATTGAAATCCCCACTCTGTAGTGCCCTCTGTCAATGTTGCCAGTGCCGGTAGGCGTGCGTGCGTGGCCTGGCCGAGGTGATCGGAGCGGAGTCGCGACCGACCAGTCTCAGCGGGCATCTGAGCTATGGCGCTCCGAACCGGCTCCGGACCGGTCACACAGCGGCCCCTGGTTTTTATCGCTGTCGATACCCGGCCGAGCCGAGCCGAGCCGAGCCGAGCCGAGCCGAGCCGAGCCGAGCCGAGCCGAGCCGAGCCGAGCCGAGCCGAGCCGAGCCGAGCCGAGCCGAGCCGAGCCGAGCCGAGCCGAGCCGAGGAGCCGAGCCGAGCCGAGCCGAGCCGAGCCGAGCCGAGCCGAGCCGAGCCGAGCCGAGCCGAGCCGAGCCGAGCCGAGCCGAGCCGAGCCGAGCCGAGCCGAGCCGAGCCGAGCCGAGCCGAGCCGAGCCGAGCCGAGCCGAGCCGAGCCGAGCCGAGCCGAGCCGAGCCGAGCCGAGCCGAGCCGAGCCGAGCCGCGCCGCGCCGCGCCGCGCCGGGCCGATCCGGGCCGGGCCGGGCCGCGGCCCGGGCCCGAGCCGAGCCGAGCCGAGCCGAGCCGAGCCGAGCCGAGCCGAGCCGAGCCGAGCCGAGCCGAGCCGAGCCGAGCCGAGCCGAGCCGAGTCGAGTCGAGTCGAGTCGAGTCGAGTCGAGCCGAGCCGAGCCGAGCCGAGCCGGGCCGAGCCGGGCCGAGCCGAACCGAGCCGAACCGAACCGGGCCGAACCGGGCCGAACCGGGCCGAACCGAGCCGAGCCGAGCCGAGCCGATTCGAGCTGAGCCGAGCCGAGCAAGTGCGCGTCCTGCTGATTACGATATATCTGTACCCGCCTGTCCGCGTGGTGTCAGTCTGCCCTCGGCCGAATCTGACCTGGTCATAGCTGACCTGACCACACCTGACCACACCTGACCACACCTGACCACACCTGACCACACGTGACCACACCTGGCCACACCTGGTCACACCTGGCCACACGTGGCCACACCTGGCCACACCTGGTCATTACCGGAGGCGACAAGCCACACGGTGCCGGACCTGTCCGCTCATCTCTCTGGAGATATGAGTAAGATGAGATGAGACGAGACGCACGGACTGTCATCTCTCTGGAGATATGAGTAAGATGAGATGAGACGAGACGCACGGACTGGTTGGTGCCGGCTGTCGGACCCGGTGCTGCACGTCGCTGTAACTTTCCACACGGCGTCCGCCACTGATGACCCCGCCGCGCTGCCGGAGACGTGTGCAGAACATGGCACGAACATGGCACGACCATGGCACGACAGGCTCGGGTGCTACAATACGTGTGTCGGCGGAAAGCAGACTGGCACCGCGGTGTAGTCATGTGATGGCTGACGTCTGAACTGTGATGGCTGACGTCTGAACTGTGACGGCTGACGTCTGAACTGTGATGGCTGACGTCTGAACTGTGATGGCTGACGTCTGAACTGTGATGGCTGACGTCTGAACTGTGATGGCTGACGTCTGAACTGTGATGGCTGACGTCTGAACTGTGATGGCTGACGTCTGAACTGTGATGGCTGACGTCTGAACTGTGATGGCTGACGTCTGAACTGTGACGGCTGACGTCTGAACTGTGATGGCTGACGTCTGAACTGTGATAGCTGACGTCTGAACTGTGATGGCTGATGTCTGAACTGTGATGGCTGACGTCTGAACTGTGATGGCTGACGTCTGAACTGTGATGGCTGACGTCTGAACTGTGATGGCTGACGTCTGAACTGTGATGGCTGACGTCTGAACTGTGATGGCTGACGTCTGAACTGTGACGGCTGACGTCTGAACTGTGATGGCTGACGTCTGAACTGTGACGGCTGACGTCTGAACTGTGATGGCTGACGTCTGAACTGTGATGGCTGACGTCTGAACTGTGATGGCTGACGTCTGAACTGTGATGGCTGACGTCTGAACTGTGATCAGGGCGAACGAGGGAGAGGGCTGGCGAACTGAGCCGGCACTTGCCGAACAGATGTCTGCGTCGAGATGTATATTGTGTTCTCACGTGTCAGACTGCTCGGTCAACGCCCCGAGCCCAGCAATGCTTGACGACATTGCTTTCTGAGGGTGATCACTGCCAGCTTACCGCTTATACAAGGGTGCTGCGAATACTACGACGCAGACAGGGGGTGCAGAACCTGGAAAAATACGCACGGAAAAATGCGGAAAAATGCGCGCCAGTGTGCGCGTGTAGGATCATACCTGGGGTGATGTGGATCTTAACGAACTGACAGGGCTTTCTGATCCACATGGATTATATTGTAAAGAATCGGAGTTACCTCTACTGCAGAGGAATGCTGAAATAACTCCGCAGTATTTACCAGTTAAACGTGTACTGACGTTTTGTTTAACTCGCTTTAAATACCTTTTTGCTTTTGATCGTAAGTTCGTGTCTTCGATCGCTATGCTATCCTAAAATATTGCGAGAACTATAATACAAATCCTCTCAAGGCACTTGTCAAGATCAAACCTTTTATCTTCTGCTTATCTTACGGTATCTTAGAGAGACATTTTCCGGCTCTAGTTCCAGAGCTGGAACTGCGCCGATAAGCCGAGTCGTCGTTCCATTGATTTCCATTGCTCCGTCTCGATGTAGCTAAACATGACACAATATGCATTAGCTGTCCACCCGGCCGGGATGGTACGGGATGGGATGGCTGGTTCTGGGATGTAATGTCGGCCGGGACGGGATGGGATGGCGGGCTCTGGGATGTAATGTCGGCCGGGATGGGATGGGATGGCGGGCTCTGGGATGTAATGGCGGCTGGGACGAGATGGGATGGGATGGCGGGATCTGGGATGTAATGTCGGCCGGGACGGGACGGGACGGGACGGGACGGGACGGGACGGGACGGGACGGGACGGGACGGGACGGGACGGGACGGGACGGGACGGGACGGGACGGGACGGGACGGGACGGGACGGGACGGGACGGGACGGGACGGGATGGGATGGGATGGGATGGGATGGCGGGCTCTGGGATGTAATGTCGGCTGGGAAGGGATGGGATGGCGGGCTCTGGGATGTAATGTCGGCTGGGACGGGATGGGATGGGATGGCGGGCTCTGGGATGTAATGTCGGCTGGGAAGGGATGGGATGGGATGGCGGGCTCTGGGATGTAATGTCGGCCGGGACGGGATGGGATGGGATGGCGGGCTCTGGGATGTAGTGTCGACTAGGATGGGATGGGATGGGATGGCGGGCTCTGGGATGTAATGTCGGCTGGGACGGGATGGGATGGGATGGCGGGCTCTGGGATGTAATGTCGGCTGGGACGGGATGGGATGGGATGGCGGGCTCTGGGATGTAGTGTCGACTAGGATGGGATGGGACGGGATGGCGGGCTCTGGGATGTAATGTCCGCTGGGATGGGACGGAACGGGACGGGATGGGATGGCGGGCTCTGGGTTGTAATGTCGGCTGGGACGGGACGGAATGGGATGGCGGGGACAGGGGTTGGGGGGGGGGGGGGGAGACAGGGGTTGGGGGTGGGGGGAAGCCAGGATTGGGGGGGGGGCAGCCAGGGGTTTGGTGGGGACCAGACCCTAGGGACAATGTTAAAATTCTGCGAATGGGGGGGGGGGGGGAGGGGCGGACTGCTGACGGAGCGATCATGGAGCCCCCCCCTCCCCCCCCCCCCCCCCCCGGTGGCGACGCCCCTGGTCTGTACCGATAAAGCGGCGATACTCTGCACGTATCTAGTTGCCATGCCAGGCTGCAACTATCAACATTCGTGACATGACATCTGATTTGTGATTCCATCGTGATGTGTATTCCCAGTCCGGGATTGAGATATCGCGTACCAGCGTGATCGTCTCGCGTGTACTGCGCCGCGGCTCTATTCAGATGTCGCGTACCAGCGCGATCGTCTCGCGTGTACTGCGCCGCGGCTCTATTCAGATGTCGCGTACCAGCGCGATCGTCTCGCGTGTACTGCGCCGCGGCTCTATTCAGATGTCGCGTACCAGCGTGATCGTCTCGCGTGTACTGCGCCGCGGCTCTATTCAGATGTCGCGTACCAGCGTGATCGTCTCGCGTGTACTGCGCCGCGGCTCTATTCAGATGTCGCGTACCAGCGCGATCGTCTCGCGTGTACTGCGCCGCGGCTCTATTGACGGCTCTGTCTCGCGGCGCCGCGGCTCTATTAACGGCTCTGTCTCGCGGCGCCGCGGCTCTATTAACGGCTCTGTCTCGCGGCGCCGCGGCTCTATTAACGGCTCTGTCTCACGGCGCCACGGCTCTATTCACGGCTCTGTCTCGCGGCGCCACGGCTCTATTCACGGCTCTATTCACGACTCTGTCTCGCGGCGCCGCGGCTCTATTCACGGCTCTATTCACGGCTCTGTCTCGCGGCGCCGCGGCTCTATTCACGGCTCTATTAACGGCTCTGTCTCGCGGCGCCACGGCTCTATTCACGGCTCTATTCACGACTCTGTCTCGCGGCGCCGCGGCTCTATTCACGGCTCTATTCACGGCTCTGTCTCGCGGCGCCGCGGCTCTATTCACGGCTCTATTAACGGCTCTGTCTCGCGGCGCCACGGCTCTATTCACGGCTCTGTCTCGCGGCGCCACGGCTCTATTCACGGCTCTGTCTCGCGGCGCCACGGCTCTATTAACGGCTCTGTCTCGCGGCGCCGCGGCTCTATTCACGGCTCTATTAACGACTCTGTCTCGCGGCGCCGCGGCTCTATTCACGGCTCTATTCACGGCTCTGTCTCGCGGCGCCACGGCTCTATTCACGGCTCTATTCACGGCTCTGTCTCGCGGCGCCACGGCTCTATTAACGGCTCTGTCTCGCGGCGCCGCGGCTCTATTCACGGCTCTATTAACGGCTCTGTCTCGCGGCGCCGCCACGGCTCTGTCTCGCGGCGCCGCGGCTCTATTAACGGCTCTGTCTCGCGGCGCCGCGGCTCTATTCACGGCTCTGTCTCGCGGCGCCGCGGCTCTATTCACGGCTCTGTCTCGCGGCGCCGCGGCTCTATTAACGGCTCTGTCTCACGGCTCTGTCTCGCGGCGCCGCGGCTCTATTCACGGCTCTATTCACGACTCTGTCTCGCGGCGCCGCGGCTCTATTCACGGCTCTATTCACGGCTCTGTCTCGCGGCGCCACGGCTCTATTAACGGCTCTGTCTCGCGGCGCCACGGCTCTATTCACGGCTCTATTCACGGCTCTGTCTCGCGGCGCCGCGGCTCTATTCACGGCTCTATTCACGGCTCTGTCTCGCGGCGCCGCGGCTCTATTCACGGCTCTATTCACGGCTCTGTCTCGCGGCGCCACGGCTCTATTCACGGCTCTATTCACGGCTCTGTCTCGCGGCGCCGCGGCTCTATTCACGGCTCTATTCACGGCTCTGTCTCGCGGCGCCACGGCTCTATTCACGGCTCTATTCACGGCTCTGTCTCGCGGCGCCGCGGCTCTATTCACGGCTCTATTCACGGCTCTGTCTCGCGGCGCCGCGGCTCTATTAACGGCTCTGTCTCGCGGCGCCGCGGCTCTATTCACGGCTCTGTCTCGCGGCGCCGCGGCTCTATTCACGGCTCTGTCTCGCGGCGCCGCGGCTCTATTAACGGCTCTGTCTCACGGCGCCACGGCTCTATTCACGGCTCTATTCACGACTCTGTCTTGCGGCGCCGCGGCTCTATTCACGGCTCTATTCACGGCTCTGTCTCGCGGCGCCACGGCTCTATTCACGGCTCTGTCTCGCGGCGCCGCGGCTCTATTCACGGCTCTGTCTCGCGGCGCCACGGCTCTATTCACGGCTCTGTCTCGCGGCGCCACGGCTCTATTAACGGCTCTGTCTCGCGGCGCCGCGGCTCTATTCACGGCTCTATTAACGGCTCTGTCTCGCGGCGCCGCCACGGCTCTGTCTCGCGGCGCCGCGGCTCTATTAACGGCTCTGTCTCGCGGCGCCGCCACGGCTCTGTCTCGCGGCGCCGCGGCTCTATTAACGGCTCTGTCTCGCGGCGCCGCGGCTCTATTCGCGGCTCTGTCTCGCGGCGCCGCGGCTCTATTCGCGGCTCTGTCTCGCGGCGCCGCGGCTCTATTCACGGCTCTGTCTCGCGGCGCCGCGGCTCTATTAACGGCTCTGTCTCGCGGCGCCGCGGCTCTATTCACGGCTGTCTCGCGGCGCCACGGCTCTATTCGCGGCTCTGTCTCGCGGCGCCACGGCTCTATTCACGGCTCTGTCTCGCGGCGCCGCGGCTCTATTAACGGCTCTGTCTCGCGGCGCCGCGGCTCTATTAACGGCTCTGTCTCGCGGCGCCGCGGCTCTATTCGCGGCTCTGTCTCGCGGCGCCACGGCTCTATTCACGGCTCTATTCGCGGCGCCACGGCTCTATTCACGGCTCTGTCTCGCGGCGCCGCGGCTCTATTAACGGCTCTATTCACGGCTCTGTCTCGCGGCGCCGCGGCTCTATTCACGGCTCTGTCTCGCGGCGCCGCGGCTCTATTCACGGCTCTATTCACGGCTCTGTCTCGCGGCGCCGCGGCTCTATTCACGGCTCTGTCTCGCGGCGCCACGGCTCTATTCACGGCTCTATTCACGGCTCTGTCTCGCGGCGCCACGGCTCTATTCACGGCTCTATTCACGGCTCTGTCTCGCGGCGCCGCGGCTCTATTCACGGCTCTGTCTCGCGGCGCCGCGGCTCTATTAACGGCTCTGTCTCGCGGCGCCACGGCTCTATTCACGGCTCTATTCACGGCTCTGTCTCGCGGCGCCGCGGCTCTATTCACGGCTCTATTAACGGCTCTGTCTCGCGGCGCCGCCACGGCTCTGTCTCGCGGCGCCGCGGCTCTATTCACGGCTCTATTCACGGCTCTGTCTCGCGGCGCCGCGGCTCTATTCACGGCTCTGTCTCGCGGCGCCGCGGCTCTATTCACGGCTCTGTCTCGCGGCGCCGCGGCTCTATTCACGGCTCTGTCTCGCGGCGCCACGGCTCTATTCACGGCTCTGTCTCGCGGCGCCGCGGCTCTATTCACGGCTCTGTCTCGCGGCGCCACGGCTCTATTAACGGCTCTGTCTCGCGGCGCCGCGGCTCTATTCACGGCTCTGTCTCGCGGCGCCACGGCTCTATTCACGGCTCTGTCTCGCGGCGCCACGGCTCTATTCACGGCTCTGTCTCGCGGCGCCACGGCTCTATTCACGGCTCTGTCTCGCGGCGCCACGGCTCTATTCACGGCTCTGTCTCGCGGCGCCACGGCTCTATTCGCGGCTCTGTCTCGCGGCGCCGCGGCTCTATTCGCGGCTCTGTCTCGCGGCGCCACGGCTCTATTCGCGGCTCTGTCTCGCGGCTCTGTCTCGCGGCGCCGCGGCTCTATTCACGGCTCTATTAACGGCTCTGTCTCGCGGCGCCGCGGCTCTATTCGCGGCTCTGTCTCGCGGCGCCACGGCTCTATTCACGGCTCTGTCTCGCGGCTCTGTCTCGCGGCGCCGCGGCTCTATTCACGGCTCTATTAACGGCTCTGTCTCGCGGCGCCGCGGCTCTATTCGCGGCTCTGTCTCGCGGCGCCACGGCTCTATTCACGGCTCTGTCTCGCGGCGCCGCGGCTCTATTCGCGGCTCTGTCTCACGGCTCTGTCTCGCGGCGCCACGGCTCTATTAACGGCTCTGTCTCGCGGCGCCACGGCTCTATTCGCGGCTCTGTCTCGCGGCGCCGCGGCTCTATTCACGGCTCTGTCTCGCGGCTCTGTCTCGCGGCGCCGCGGCTCTATTCACGGCTCTATTCACGGCTCTGTCTCGCGGCGCCGCGGCTCTATTCACGGCTCTGTCTCGCGGCGCCACGGCTCTATTAACGGCTCTGTCTCACGGCGCCACGGCTCTATTAACGGCTCTGTCTCGCGGCGCCACGGCTCTATTAACGGCTCTGTCTCACGGCGCCACGGCTCTATTAACGGCTCTGTCTCACGGCGCCACGGCTCTATTAACGGCTCTGTCTCACGGCGCCACGGCTCTATTAACGGCTCTGTCTCGCGGCGCCACGGCTCTATTCGCGGCTCTGTCTCGCGGCGCCACGGCTCTATTCAGATGTCCATCCACCGACCCTGAGAAAGGCAAACGATGCGGCTTTGTAGACACTAAAGTTGATGCATCAACACCAGCTATCAGACAAGCTATCAACTGTGTCGGTAGTCTAGAAGGTCATGTGCTGGTGCATTCAGCCGACCCGTATGTTTGCTGTTGTTTTGTTGCCACTGCGCTATATCACAGCTTTGCGGCATTATTCACCCTTCATGTCGCTCAGCTGTCACCGCTTCTGTTCGACTCCTTCCCGCGTGCCAAGCGGGACGTTCAGGTTGCTAAGGGTACGCGTCCCGACTCGTGCTTACTATTTACCCGGTACGCGTCCCGACTCGTGCTTACTATTTACCCGGTACGCGTCCCGACTCGGGCTTACTATTTACCCGGTACGCGTCCCGACTCGTGCTTACTATTTACCCGGTACGCGTCCCGACTCGTGCTTACTATTTACCCGGTACGCGTCCCGACTCGTGCTTACTGTTTACCCGGTACGCGTCCCGACTCGTGCTTACTATTTACCCGGTACGCGTCCCGACTCGTGCTTACTATTTACCCGGTACGCGTCCCGACTCGTGCTTACTGTTTACCCGGTACGCGTCCCGACTCGTGCTTACTATTTACCCGGTACGCGTCCCGACTCGTGCTTACTATTTACCCGGTACGCGTCCCGACTCGTGCTTACTATTTACCCGGTACGCGTCCCGACTCGTGCTTACTATTTACCCGGTACGCGTCCCGACTCGTGCTTACTATTTACCCGGTACGCGTCCCGACTCGTGCTTACTGTTTACCCGGTACGCGTCCCGACTCGTGCTTACTATTTACCCGGTACGCGTCCCGACTCGTGCTTACTGTTTACCCGGTACGCGTCCCGACTCGTGCTTACTATTTACCCGGTACGCGTCCCGACTCGTGCTTACTGTTTACCCGGTACGCGTCCCGACTCGTGCTTACTATTTACCCGGTACGCGTCCCGACTCGTGCTTACTGTTTACCCGGCACGCGTCCCGACTCGTGCTTACTATTTACCCGGTACGCGTCCCGACTCGTGCTTACTATTTACCCGGTACGCGTCCCGACTCGTGCTTACTATTTACCCGGTACGCGTCCCGACTCGTGCTTACTGTTTACCCGGTACGCGTCCCGACTCGTGCTTACTATTTACCCGGTACGCGTCCCGACTCGTGCTTACTGTTTACCCGGCACGCGTCCCGACTCGTGCTTACTATTTACCCGGTACGCGTCCCGACTCGTGCTTACTATTTACCCGGTACGCGTCCCGACTCGTGCTTACTGTTTACCCGGTACGCGTCCCGACTCGTGCTTACTATTTACCCGGTACGCGTCCCGACTCGTGCTTACTATTTACCCGGTATGCGTCCCGACTCGTGCTTACTATTTACCCGGTACGCGTCCCGACTCGTGCTTACTATTTACCCGGTACGCGTCCCGACTCGTGCTTACTGTTTACCCGGTATGCGTCCCGACTCGTGCTTACTATTTACCCGGTACGCGTCCCGACTCGTGCTTACTATTTACCCGGTACGCGTCCCGACTCGTGCTTACTATTTACCCGGTACGCGTCCCGACTCGTGCTTACTATTTACCCGGTACGCGTCCCGACTCGTGCTTACTATTTACCCGGTACGCGTCCCGACTCGTGCTTACTATTTACCCGGTACGCGTCCCGACTCGTGCTTACTATTTACCCGGTACGCGTCCCGACTCGTGCTTACTATTTACCCGGTACGCGTCCCGACTCGTGCTTACTATTTACCCGGTACGCGTCCCGACTCGTGCTTACTATTTACCCGGTACGCGTCCCGACTCGTGCTTACTATTTACCCGGTACGCGTCCCGACTCGTGCTTACTATTTACCCGGTACGCGTCCCGACTCGTGCTTACTATTTACCCGGTACGCGTCCCGACTCGTGCTTACTATTTACCCGGTACGCGTCCCGACTCGTGCTTACTATTTACCCGGTACGCGTCCCGACTCGTGCTTACTATTTACCCGGTACGCGTCCCGACTCGTGCTTACTATTTACCCGGTACGCGTCCCGACTCGTGCTTACTATTTACCCGGCACGCGTCCCGACTCGTGCTTACTGTTTACCCGGTACGCGTCCCGACTCGTGCTTACTATTTACCCGGTACGCGTCCCGACTCGTGCTTACTGTTTACCCGGTACGCGTCCCGACTCGTGCTTACTATTTACCCGGTACGCGTCCCGACTCGTGCTTACTGTTTACCCGGTACGCGTCCCGACTCGTGCTTACTATTTACCCGGTACGCGTCCCGACTCGTGCTTACTGTTTACCCGGTACGCGTCCCGACTCGTGCTTACTGTTTACCCGGTACGCGTCCCGACTCGTGCTTACTGTTTACCCGGTACGCGTCCCGACTCGTGCTTACTATTTACCCTTGACTGGGATAGCCTACGGTCGGTGGCTGTGTCCGGCTCACGGTCGTGTCTCTCCTGATGGTGTGTATCGGCCTGCTGTAGTCTCCTCTGACGGTGTGTATCGGCCTGCTGTAGTCTCCTCTGACGGTGTGTATCGGCCTGCTGTAGTCTCCTCTGACGGTGTGTATCGGCCTGCTGTAGTCTCATCTGACGGTGTGTATCGGTCTGCTGTAGTCTCCTCTGACGGTGTGTATCGGCCTGCTGTAGTCTCCTCTGACGGTGTGTATCGGCCTGCTCTGACGGTGTGTATCGGCCTGCTGTAGTCTCCTCTGACGGTGTGTATCGGCCTGCTGTAGTCTCATCTGACGGTGTGTATCGGCCTGCTGTAGTCTCATCTGACGGTGTGTATCGGCCTGCTGTAGTCTCCTCTGACGGTGTGTATCGGCCTGCTGTAGTCTCCTCTGACGGTGTGTATCGGCCTGCTGTAGTCTCCTCTGACGGTGTGTATCGGCCTGCTGTAGTCTCCTCTGACGGTGTGTATCGGCCTGCTTTAGTCTCCTCTGACGGTGTGTCTGTCCGCCTGCTGTAGTCTCCTCTGACGGTGTGTATGGGCCTGCTGTAGTCTCCTCTGACGTTGTGTCTGTCCGCCTGCCGTAGTCTCCTCTGACGGTGTGTATCGGCCTGCTGTAGTCTCCTCTGACGGTGTATATCGGCCTGCTGTAGTCTCCTCTGACGGTGTGTATCGGCCTGCTGTAGTCTCCTCTGACGGTGTGTATCGGCCTGCTGTAGTCTCCTCTGACGGTGTGTATCGGCCTGCTGTAGTCTCCTCTGACGGTGTGTATCGGCCTGCTGTAGTCTCCTCTGACGGTGTGTATCGGCCTGCTGTAGTCTCCTCTGACGGTGTGTATCGGCCTGCTGTAGTCTCATCTGACGGTGTGTATCGGCCTGCTGTAGTCTCCTCTGACGGTGTGTATCGGCCTGCTGTAGTTTCCTCTGAAGGTTTGTCTGTCAGCCTGCTGCGTCTGTCTGCTGCGCCTGTCAGGGCCCTGCTGTTGTGTCCAGCTCTGACGCTGTCTGTGTCTGTGTCCAGCTCTGACGCTGTCTGTGCCTGTGTCCAGCTCTGACGCTGTCTGTGCCTGTGTCCAGCTCTGACGCTGCCTGTGTCTGTGTCCAGCTCTGACGCTGTCTGTGTCTGTGTCCAGCTCTGACGCTATCTGTGACTGTGTCCAGCTCTTACGCTGCCTGTGTCTGTGTCCAGCTCTGACGCTGCCTGTGTCTGTGTCCAGCTCTGACGCTGTCTGTGTCTGTGTCCAGCTCTGACGCTGCCTGTGTCTGTGTCCAGCTCTGACGCTGCCTGTGCCTGTGTCCAGCTCTGACGCTTTCTGTGCCTGTGTCCAGGTCTGACGCTGTCTGTGACTGTGTCCAGCTCTGACGCTGTCTGTGTCTGTGTCCAGCTCTGACGCTGTCTGTGTCTGTTTCCAGCTCTGACGCTGTCTGTGTCTGTGTCCAGGTCTGACGCTGTCTGTGCCTGTGTCCAGCTCTGACGCTGTATGTGCCTGTGTCCAGCTCTGACGCTGTCTGTGCCTGTGTCCAGCTCTGACGCTGTCTGTGCCTGTGTCCAGCTCTGACGCTGTCTGTGTCGGTGTCCAGCTCTGACGCTGTATGTGTCGGTGTCCAGCTCTGACGCTGTCTGTGTCGGTGTCCGGCTCTGCCGCTGTCTGTGCCTGTGTCCAGTTCTGACGCTGTATGTGTCAGTGTCCGGCTCTGACGCTGTCTGTGTCGGTGTCCGGCTCTGACGCTGTATGTGCCTGTGTCCGGCTCTGACGCTGTCTGTGTCCAGCTCTGACGCTGTCTGTGTCGGGTGTCCAGCTCTGACGCTGTCTGTGCCTGTGTCCAGCTCTGACGCTGTCTGTGTCGGTGTCCAGCTCTGACGCTGTCTGTGTCCAGCTCTGACGCTGTCTGTATCGGTCTGCTGCGTCTGCCAGGGACCTGCTGTAGTGTCCAGCTCTGACGCTGTCGGTGTCCAGCTCTGACGCTGTCTGTGTCGGTGTCCGGCTCTGACGCTGTCTGTGTCGGTGTCCGGCTCTGACGCTGTCTGTGCCTGTGTCCCTCTCTGACGCTGTCTGTGTCCGGCTGTGACGCTGTCTGTGTCCGGCTCTGACGCTGTCTGTGTCGGTGTCTAGCTCTGACGCTGTCTGTGCCTGTGTCCACCTCTGATGCTGTCTGTGTCTGTGTCCAGCTCTGACGCTGCCTGTGCCTGTGTCCAGCTCTGACGCTGTCTGTGCCTGTGTCCAGCTCTGACGCTGCATGTGCCTGTGTCCAGCTCTGATGCTGTCTGTGTCGGTGTCCGGCTCTGACGCTGTCTGTGCCTGTGTCCAGCTCTGACGCTGCCTGTGCCTGTGTCCAGCTCTGACGCTGTCTGTGCCTGTGTCCGGCTCTGACGCTGTCTGTGCCTGTGTCCAGCTCTGACGCTGTCTGTGTCTGTGTCCAGCTCTGACGCTGTCTGTGCCTGTGTCCAGCTCTGACGCTGTCTGTGCCTGTGTCCAGCTCTGACGCTGTCTGTGTCTGTGTCCAGGTCTGACGCTGTCTGTGTCTGTGTCCAGCTCTGACGCTGTCTGTGCCTGTGTCTGGCTCTGACGCTGTCTGTGCCTGTGTCTAGCTCTGACGCTGTCTGTGTCTGTGTCCAGCTCTGGCGCTGTCTGTGTCGGTGTTCGGCTCTGACGCTGTCTGTGTCGGTGTCCGGCTCTGACGCTGTCTGTGTCTGTGTCCCTCTCTGACGCTGTCTGTGTCCGGCTCTGACGCTGTCTGTGTCCGGCTCTGACGCTGTCTGTGTCGGTGTCCAGCTCTGACGCTGTCTGTGCCTGTGTCGGTGTCCAGCTCTGACGCTGTCTGTGTCGGTGTCCAGCTCTGACGCTGTCTGTATCTGTGTCCGGCTCTGACGCTGTCTGTGTCGGTGTCCGGCAGGGACGAGGCGCGGCAGTTGGTCCGCAGCGCTGTACAGGCCTCTGAACACGACGCCGTCCTGTTCTGCGGCTCCGGGGCCACCGGCGCCGTCCACAAGCTGCTGGCACTGCTGCGCCTGCCGCGGCCGCCGCTGGTGCTGGTCGGCCCGCACGAGCACCACTCCAGTCTGCTGCCCTGGAGGGAGGCCGCGCACCAGGTGAGGGAAGTTCCGTCGCCCGGAGAGGTTGTCAGCGGGGTTCTGGCGTGCCCTGAGCCCTGACAATCGGTGCACAGGAGAGCGGAGATCGCGTGGTTCTGGGTGACGGTGGTCTGTTGCACCAATAGAGACTTGCATAAAGGAGACAGGGTATGCAGCAAGTATGCAGTAGCTGTCATGGCTTGTTCGATATATTGAGTACGCACGCCGATTTGATATCCATCACGTACATAATCGAGAAAGTTAACTGTCAGCGTGTCAAAATATTTGGGAATCTGTCTCGTCGATCGGATTGCAATAATTAACTACGCTGGCAGGCGGCTTGGAACACACTTAGTGAAGTTTGTATAGCTGCTTTCGATCCAACTTTGTCGAGATCACCGTTCCTAGTTTTCCACATTATTTCTAAGTTATAGCATCCTGAATAAGGGCTGCACTGCGACATTTGGTTTCGATAATATGTAAATGTGTTGTCCTTTTTTTTAAATTAATTAATTTTCGCTTTTCCTCGCCGTTGATTAATTTATTTTCGCTTTTCCTCACCGTTGAAGGAACTGGAAGACAATATTGATTAATCTCCAATTATGTAGCCATCGGTTTTGTGATTGTGACATTGCGCACTTCCGTAAACTGAAAACCTATTTAATTTCTTTTGTGTAATCTTTGATCGCAGTTACTGTCTCTATCGGATGATATCGCAAAAACCGGCTTAAACAAGTACTAAGGACTACTTATGATTTGTAATCGTCATCAAAGGCTTGCCAAAGCAGCGCAAATACAAAAAAAAAAACATTTTTCATAAGAATCTAAAAACTGTTTACGATTTCTACGCACCACTACATATATGGATTGTGAAAGCGTTTGTTCCAGTTAACTGCATCTTAGCAACCGTCAGCTGACGCTATTGCAACAATTAGATGAGGCGGCAAAGCACTTATACATTGTGGTTCCTGTTAACTACATGCAACTAATCTGGCGCATCTGGCGCACTTGAGTTGTTGCTGCAAAAAAATGGGTGCACAATGTATGCTGATGACGTTAAGCTGTATACGCAGGTCCGCTGTGAGGACGATGCTCGCGAACTTCAGTCTGACATCGACTCTCTTGTACATTGGTCACGTGTGTGGGGGGCTAAGTTTGAACCCGGCCAAGTGCCACGTAATATCGTTCACCTTGCGCACCTCGCCTGTCTTAGCGGCCTACACAATGGATGGTGTTACACTAGAGCGTCACGCACAGGTGCGCGACTTGGGAGTCATCTTAGACTCAAAGTTGAACTTCGCTTCTCATGTGGACGCCACAGTCGCAAAGGCCAAAACGTATGCTTGGACCGTGTATCCGCAGCATGCAGCTGCCAGCTCCCCGTCGCCATGTAAAGCTCGATCACAAGGTCATGTTGTGTGCTTTCAACGCTCATGTCCGCTCCATTGTCGAATACGGGAGCGTGGTCTGGTCGGGAGCGGCAGTGACTCATCTTAAACGGCTGGAACGCATTCAGCATTCCTTTTTTGATTTGGCTCGCGTGTTCATCTGACCACAGCCCCTTTAACCTAGCTTACGATCACTTACTGCAGCATTTCAAGGTTTCCTCCATAAAATCTCGTTTCATGCATCATGATCTTATGTTCATACACAACGTTTTTCACGGCCGATTTGACAGTCCCCAGCTCCTGTCTCCTGTCATGCTTTCACCTGTCGGCTCCGGCCAGACGGATCAGGTCGCCTGTGCTCTGGCATATACCGTTTGCACGTATCGCTGCTGTGAAAAACGGATCTTTTTGCCGAATTTCTTCCATGTGTAACGAGATTCTTAACGCCTGCGCATCCCTAGATTTATTTTGCTCGCCATCATCCGACTACAAATCCGCTGTGCGGTCACATGTATCTCGGGCAGGTGCCTTTTGAGCCTTTTGAGCTCGCAGCCAGGCTTCACCACGCGAGGGCTCATCGAATGGTTATGTGTATGTGTGTGTACTTGTGTGTGTCCTGTGTGCGTGTGCGTGTGCGTGTGCATGTGCGTGTGCGTGTGCGT
Source organism: Chirona hameri (assembly GCA_036785665.1). Lineage (NCBI taxonomy): Eukaryota > Metazoa > Arthropoda > Thecostraca > Balanomorpha > Balanidae > Chirona > Chirona hameri. The sequence goes on along the minus strand of JAXIVJ010001506.1, from coordinate 55,764 downwards.
GTGCATGTGCGTGTGCGTGTGCGTGTGCGTGTGCGTGTGCGTGTGCGTGTGCGTGTGCGTGTGCGTGTGCGTGTGCGTGTGCGTGTGCATGTGCGTGTGCGTGTGCGTGTGCGTGTACGTGTACGTGTGCGCGTGCGTGCGTGCGTGCGTGCGTGTATGTGTAGGTGTCTTGTCTGTCGTCTTGCATGCGTGTGTATTTTAAGTGAAAGTCATAGTTTTATCTCCTGACTTCGCCTGTAACCGGGTTTTGTGCCTGTTGGTGATTTATCAATAAATGAATACATACATAAATAAAAAACCTCTGTCGGAATCATAATCCCTTCGGAATTAATCTTATCCCTTCGGAATTAACCTTATCCCTTCGGAATTAATATCTTCTTTTATCCAATTATTGGGCTTAAATCGGGCATAATAAGACATTAAATGTTTTCTGACATTACAAATTTCGACAGAATGCTTAAAGGAAATAGTTCACCTTCAACATTAGTTTTAAACTGAGATAGCTGTTTTGTAGCCCATGTTGGGAAACCCCTATCTGCAAGTTCCCTTGACTGAAAAAGACTCCAGCCGAAGATATTTGACTTTTTGGCGAAGGAATTCGGCGCATATATGATATACCGTACCGTCTGAAAGTGCCAGCACTGCCATGGAGCATGCGCAGACCAATAACGCACACCATAACATTAATGATTTACGACCTTCTGTCCTGAATTGGCGCGATGTAGGACCATTTTTGAAAATACAAAAAGAAACTGTATTCAAAAATATAATAAAATCGTGTTCTGAAAAAAATCCGAAGGTGAACTATTTCCTTTAAAGGGATATTGCCACCTTAGGAGGATTTCTAAAAAGCAACTTAAATGAATGGTGGGGATCAACAATCATGTATACTCAAGCTCAAACTTGCTCCTGCAGCACCTAAAGCAGTGCATCGGCAAAGCATTTTGTATTTATTTCTGATTCCAAAACGTTGGTCCCAGCTGTGCTCAGTACTAGATTCATGATGGCCGCTCTCATTCAATTTGGCTGTGGTATTGGCGCCCGCCCAAAGCCGAAGCGTACGAATTCGCCGAAGCTTGACCTTGAAAAGTCTATCTGTGTTCTAAGGTATAGGTCACAACTCCTACGGTCCCAAAGTCGAGTCATAGCAATTCTTGCTGTTTTATTATGGAAGAGGCTAAGGTTGTTGAAAATATAATGAACTGCATACGCTTTTTAATTTTAAAGTGCACTGACTGAATGGTGATGTTGAGTTTGCAACATTTAAAAGAAAATAACAGTCCGCAAAGAAGTGATTCTAAATATTGATGTGGTCACTCCATTTTTACAAATGCTTGGCAAGCATGAGTGGTGCAAATGTATTTTTTGATCTAATGGGGGGAGTTTCGGGAACCAAATTTTGCATGTGAAATCGGACACGCTTAATCGACCGATACACACCAAAAACTCCATATTGGCCTGCGATGTGGCAATGTCCCTTTAAGCAAAAAATATAACTATTTACAATTGTTGCGCAACGCTGCAATTAATTGATTTTGGTGTGTAGTGGTGAGCGGATACGGTGTCCTTTTAATAAAATGCTGGTGAGAACTACTTTTTAAACAGTGTATTAATATCGTACAATGGCTGTGTCAGATTGTCACGCAGAACAGGCTTTCAGTTTTGAACGGACCATCGTCTTTGGTGTCGAAATCAACCCATGCGACTCAGGTAGCATTCAATCCTCTTAATTCGCACGCCATTTTGTGTGACGTCATTTACACCGTACTTACCGTCAATGTGGCGAATGTTTTAAAGAGTGCGTTTCGAGCTCGTATCAGATAACAGTGCAATGCTATTCTTGTCATGTCAGCGTTCATGTCATGTCTTGTCATGGTCTGACGCTTATGATTCAAACATGTACAATTCTGCATTAGATTATGTATTCTTTGTCTCGCTTGTTTCAACGGTATTCCACGTCTGTCGATTTAATTGTACGCTGGATATATTTTGTTTCGGGCTCGGTGTGATGGAAATGACTATATTCTGCTCCCTGCCAGTCGGCTTGGTTGCCGGTACTCTTCACTCAGTTGGCCAGCGGGATTGGCTCTGTTCACCTAAAAACCTTTGCTGTTTGGGGGGTCGGGTGGGTCGGAGGCTTTCCATGCTCTAATGGCCTCCGACTGGGAGGGTCAGCTGGTCGATAGTAGCGGACACGCTCAAGGTTAGCGCAGCCTAGATTGCAGGCCAATCAGGGCCGAACGATCGACGGAAAATGCTGCCGGAAAACGCCAGGCAGTTGTATCATTGGATGGTGAGGCCAGGCTCGATCCAACAGGTGAAGCATTAATAATGTGATTAGTATTGGATATGTTTTGGTGAAGTTGTTGACGAGAACACCTTAAATAATGCAGGTATTTGTTTATATATGTGTGCATGGTCCTAGGATTGCTTTGCAGGTGGGGTGCAGAGTGGACAATTCTGGCTAAAAATAACCATAAAGAGTGGAAAATTCAACCAAAAACATGCCTATCTACTTGACTATCAATACCCAATTACCCGTTCGCCAGAGTTAGTTATTACCTATGCCAATTCTTACCAGTCTTTCCCTCCACAGGTTGTCCCTAGCATTACATCAATAAATCAGTGTTAGGTTTCTAATTATCCAATACATTGTATAATAAAGAGCGGAAAATTCGCAGGAAAACTCAGGAAAAAGAGTGGAAAAATAGTATCCATAGGGTGGTGTTTTCCACCCAAATTTCCCAATGCTAGGACACTGTATGTGTGTGATTCGGTATGCACTTAAGTAAGGAGTGCGATATGAATTTGCTTTGTATATAAACCAGTAAGGCGCCGTAGTTGCGATGAACGAGCGAGCGCGAAGGAAATGTATGCTGAATTTCAACTCGACCTGGCAAGTAGTTTCTGAGATACACAAAAGGGTGCGCACGTGCATCCCTGACTTGTGGGAAGGCGGCGGCTGAGCGGTCCCTAACCACACACCAAATTTGAACACAATCGGCTCAGCCGTTCCTGAGATATAGAATAGAGTTGTGCACGTGCGCACGTGCAGAGGCACCACACCCCTGACTTGTGGGAAAGTGGTGACTGAGGTGTCCCTAACCACATACCAAATTTGCACAATATCTGCCCATCTGTTGCGGAGTTTTTGCGAGAAAACACTTCAACACCTCTCACGCGGCACGCGCCACGCACAGTGGACCCACGTGAGTCGGCACCGGACTAAACAGGGTCCAGATGGGGCTGCTCAGCAAAGAAGCCCGCTTGTCAATCGGACGTGCGGTTGCAGAGATATGAGCTTCTCAAAAGCGTCGCCACGGGCCGGGCCGCTCAGATTCATATTCAGATTCATTCTCATCTTCATCAGATTCATCAGATTCATTCTCATTCATTCTCAGATTCATTCAGATCGGATTCAGAATGTTTCACCTTTGTATTGGTTTTGAACTGAGATTGCCATTATCTTTGGCCGTTATTGAAATGTCTAAATTATTAAGGTTATTTTCGCCAAACTTATCCGTTTTTAAGCAATTTAATTTCTAATTTGCAAAATGGGGTCTATGGTAGTGCCGACGCTGATTGGCTGATAGCCACTTCAGGTTTGTTGGTTCTGGAAGTCAGACGACCTGTATTTCTCGAACCTTGGCTGGATTACCCGCTGCGATTACAATGTAAACAACGGCCAACGCCATAGGTTGCGGTCCAAGTCCAAGTTTTTCGCGTTGTTTGAAGTCTCAGTTATGGATTGATTGTTTTATATATATATATATATATATATATATATATATATATATATATATATATATATATATATATATATATATATATATATATATATATATATATATATATATATATATATATATATATATATATATATATATATATCTATATATATCTATATATATATATATATATATATATATATATATATATATATATATATATATATATATATATATATATAATATATATATATATATATATATATATATATATACATATATATATATATATATATATATATATATATATATATATATATATATATATATATATATATATATATATATATATATATATATATATATATATATATATATATAAATATTGAGCTATCGCAATGCCTCGCACTCGTCATTGTGTTCTGTGCGGGAGAAGACACGGTTCCACAATGTTTGTATTTAAAGGGATTATACGGGTTTCCGTCCTGAAAGAAAATGCACTCTTTTGCAGTTGTATGAGCTTTAAACACGTTAAGACATATGAATGGGACCTCAATTCTCATTTAGTCAATTATGTCAGCAATTATCAGCGTTAAAACTTTGGCGGTTTTTAGACTTGTATCAGATAACGAGTACTTGATCGGCCTTACTGTCCACCACTTTTATTTTAATCTGCATCAAATTCGATGGTTTGATGGTGAACAATGCCGCATTTTATGGGAAAACTAGGTAACTGCTGCTGTCGTTGGAACATAACAAGTTTATTTTGGTCAAATATTGCTTATTTTACCGAAAATATGCCATAAGTAGGTGATTTAATGGCATAAAAGAGATGACTGGCTCTGCCTCAGCCGGTCCTGCAGAAAGTACGCGGTGACATCACCGCGCACTTTTAAATGTCTTTACGTGCAGAAGAGGTCATTTCCAGAAAAATATGGCTACCTTGGGAATTCTACCACCGTTATAAGTTTACAAGTACGTTTTACTATGTAACTCAATTATTCTGGAGAAGAACACAAAAAGTATAATCCCTTTAAGTCGCCAGAATTGTCTGAAACGATTGTGCCATATATTTGGCATCGTAAAGGTTTTCTCTATGGCTTTATATAGCTTAATAATGACGTCATCATCCCCCAAAACAAAACTAATTTGTATAAAGTTAAGTGACTTTTCGAGAGGAAAAATATCACCATCGTTTTCAGCAACACTTACTTCATATTTTCGCTTACCACCAGCGTATATTTTACAACTTTCAGAAAGTGGAAACATTCACGCCACGGAAGGGCGAGCGAGCGCCGAGCGCCGAGCGCTCGCTCGTAATAACCAATGAACCAGACAATTATCACGCGCAACAGTACCACACCGCTTCGTGCTGCCATCGGTCTCGTGGACAACCTGTTGAACACGAAGTCACGGCTAGTGTGCCGAAACAACACGCGCTTTCAGGCCGCCGTAATAGGATTTTACCAAGTTCGGCGCAATCCACTTGTTCGCACTACCGTATTTGCCAGGCAGGTGTAGTTTTCTTGGCCATAAAGCGGTGTTTTCACCTGTTCGCCTGACGATAATAGCCGAGCCCGTCACGCTACGGCATATGATAAATGGGCAGTGGTTCACACGTGTCGTGAGTGACAACTGTGACAACTGTCACAACTGGCCGCTAGCCAAGGTAGCGACACTTGGCTAGTTGGATAACGTGTATAAAAACTACAGTGGCTGTGTAGGTGTATGCGTTGTGTATCTTGCCCAGGTGTGATACTAACTGCTTCAGGAGAAAATAAATATGCCGGTAGTCTTACGTAACTCGAGTGCCAGCACTTTCACTAATTTGGTCTGCTTTATGACTGTGTGACTTGTAAACGATTCACAATGAATCGACTAACGATTGAAGAATCACATTTGACGAAGAATCACAGGTGAATCGATTCATTTTACGCAAACATCAATGTTCATCACGAGTTGAATCATTGGCGCTGCGTAGAATTACCAAATGAATCGATTCAAACCGATTGTACGAATACAACATCTGAGCTTAATATTGTACGAAGTAGGTACTAGGCAGGCAGTGTTGGTAGTTCATGTGATGAAACCCTGCCAACAGAGCATTAAATGTCTGATTTATATTAGCATACCTATTACCTGCTTATCTGAGATCATGGGAGAAGACTGCAGATCATAACATTGAACACAACTTACCGAGTGCACTATCTGTCTATAATTGCACGTGGACCATGAATCAGAATTAGATTCAGAGTTGAATCATTACGCTGAGCCGTGAATCACTGGTGAATCAATTCACTTACGCTGAATGGTAATTTTAATCATAATCGAATCATTGAGGTTTCATGAAAATCACTGTTGAATCGATTCACTAACAAATGAATTGTTCACAACTTACAAGTCTGGTGTTGATTTGATGTGACGAATGTGTATGCAATTCAGGCTTGAAGGTAAATATTGCCACAAACGTGCTACCAGTGTTTAGCTTCTGGGCGTACCCGACGTTGATCGGTCGTCTGTGTGATTTGCCTTGCTGCTCTAGCCAGTAGCCAGCTCTGGCTCTGTGCTGTTTACTTCTGTTAGCTGTGTTTACCTCCAGATTAACGATCACGGAGGCTACTGCCTACTGCAATATGATAGATATGTCGAATTCTTGGCACCAATCCGTGAATGGAAAGGTGGACGAAATGCGAGCAACGAAGCGACGCTAGTGAGCTTTTTAAAGGGATTATACGGGTTTCCGTCCTTAAAGGAAATTCACTCTTTTGCAGTTATATGAGCTTTAAACACGTTTAACCCATTACCGCCCAGCGCGTCAAAAATGGTCGATGCGTTTGAAGGGTTGTACCGCCGTCGTGTTTCAACTGATTGCTTTGCCAGACCGTCTGGACTACGGGGAGGGATGCACGGGAGGGCCTCCTATTCACACAGGAGGGCCTCCTCTCCACACGGGAGGGACTCCTCTCCGCACAAGGGCGCCTCCTCTCCGCACGGGAGGGCCTCCTATCCGCACGGGAGGGCCACCATTCCGCTTAGAGGGGTCCGCTTAGAGGGGTACGGTTGACCTGTAGTCTCACCTCCCCCTGTATGTGTGTCTGTGTGTCTGTGTGTCTGTGTGTGACAGGTGGTACGGTTGACCTGTAGTCTCACCTCTCCCCTGTCTGTGTTCTGTGTGTCACAGGTGTTACGGTTGACCTGTAGTCTCACCTCCCCCTGTATGTGTGTCTGTGTGTCTGTGTGTCTGTGTGTCTGTGTGTCTGTGTGTCTGTGTGTGACAGGTGGTACGGTTGACCTGTAGTCTCACCTCTCCCCTGTCTGTGTGTCTATGTGTCTGTGTGTCTGTGTGTCTGTGTGTTTGTGTGTGGCAGGTGGTGCGGTTGACCTGTAGTTTCACCTCTCCCCTGTCTGTGTGTCTGTGGGTGACAGGTGGTACGGTTGACCTGTAGTCTCACCTCTCCCCTGTCTGTGTGTCTATGTGTCTGTGTGTCTGTGTGTCTGTGTGTTTGTGTGTGGCAGGTGGTGCGGTTGACCTGTAGTTTCACCTCTCCCCTGTCTGTGTGTCTGTGGGTGACAGGTGGTGCGGTTGACCTGTAGTCTCACCTCTCCCCTGTCTGTGTGTCTATGTGTCTGTGTGTGTGTCTGCGTGTCTGTGTGTCTGTGTGTCTGTGTGTCTGTGTGTCTGTGTGTCTGTGTGTGACAGGTGGTGCGGTTGACCTGTAGTCTCACCTCTCCCCCGTCGGTGTGTCTGTGTGTGACAGGTGTTACGGTTGACCTGTAGTCTCACCTCTCCCCTGTCTGTGTGTATGTGTCTGTGTGTCTGTGTGTCTGTGTGTCTGTGTGTCTGTGTGTCTGTGTGTCTGTGTGTGACAGATGGTGCGGTTGACCTGTAGTCTCACCTCCCCCTGTATGTGTGTCTGTGTGTCTGTGTATGACAGGCGGTGCGGTTGACCTGTAGTCTCACCTCTCCCCTGTCTGTGTGTCTGTGTGTCTGTGTGTCTGTGTGTCTGTGTGTCTGTGTATGACAAATGGTGGTGCGGTTGACCTGTAGTCTCACCTCCCCCTATCTGTGTGTCTGTGTGTGACAGGTGGTACGGTTGACCTGTAGTCTCACCTCCCCCTGTCTGTGTGTCTGTGTGTGACAGGTGGTACGGTTGACCTGTAGTCTCACCTCTCCCCTGTCTGTGCGTCTGTGTGTGACAGGTGTTACGGTTGACCTGTAGTCTCACCTCTCCCCTGTCTGTGTGTCTGTGTGTGGCAGGTGTTACGGTTGACCTGTAGTCTCACCTCCCCCTGTATGTGTGTCTGTGTGTGACATGTGGTGCGGTTGACCTGTAGTCTCACCTCTCCCCTGTCTGTGTGTCTGTGTGTTTGTGTGTGGCAGGTGGTGCGGTTGACCTGTAGTCTCACCTCTCCCCTGTCTGTGTGTCTGTGTGTGGCAGGTGGTGCGGTTGCCCTGTAGTCTCACCTCTCCCCTGTCTGTGTGTCTGTGTGTGACAGGTGGTGCGGTTGACCTGTAGTCTCACCTCTCCCTGTCTGTGTGTCTGTGTGTCTGTGTGTCTGTGTGTGACAGGTGGTACGGTTGACCTGTAGTCTCACCTCTCCCCTGTCTGTGTGTCTGTGTGTGACAGGTGGTGCGGTTGACCTGTAGTCTCACCTCTCCCCTGTCTGTGTGTCTGTGGGTGACAGGTGGTACGGTTGACCTGTAGTCTCACCTCTCCCCTGTCTGTGTGTCTGTGTGTCTGTGTGTGACAGGTGGTACGGTTGACCTGTAGTCTCACCTCTCCCCTGTCTGTGTGTCTGTGTGTCTGTGTGTGACAGGTGGTGCGGTTGACCTGTAGTCTCACCTCCCCCTGTCTGCGTGGCTGTGTGTTACAGGTGGTTCGGATAGCGGAGGACCCAGCCACTGGCGCCGTCAGTCTGTCGGACCTGCAGTCCCAGCTCTCGCGGCTCACTCCCGCCGACCGGCCGCTGGTGGCCTGCTTCTCGGCCGCCTCCAACGTGACCGGCCTGCTGGCGCCGCACGCCGAGATCTCCGCCGCCGTCCACCGGCACGGCGGACTCTGTATCTGGGACTACGCCACAGCAGGTAGGCAGGGGACTACGCCACATCAGGGAGGTAGGGGACTACGCCACAGCAGGGAGGTAGGGGACTACGCCACAGCAGGGAAGTAAGGGACTACGCCACATCAGGGAGGTAGGGGACTACGCCACAGCAGGGAGGTAGGGGACTACGCCACAGCAGGGAGGTAGGGGACTACGCCACCAGGTAGGCAGGTGACTACGACACAGTAGGGAGGTAGGGGACTACGCCACTGCAGGTAGGCAGGGGACCACGCCACAGCAGGGAGGTAGGGGACTACACCACATCAGGGAAGTAGGGGACTACGCCACAGCAGGGAGGCAGGGGACCACGCCACAGCAGGGAGGTAGGGGACTACGCCACTGCAGGTAGACAGGGGACTACGCCATAGCAGGGAGGTAGGGGACTGCGCCACAGCAGGGAGGTAGGGGACTACGCCACATCAGGGAAGTAGGGGACTACGTCACAGCAGGGAGGTAGGGGACTACGCCACATCAGGGAGGTATGGGACTACGCCACAGCAGGGAGGTATGGGACTACGCCACAGCAGGGAGGTAGGGGACTACGTCACATCAGGGAAGTAAGGGACTACGCCACAGCAGGGAGGCAGGGGACCACGCCACAGCAGGGAGGTAGGGGACTATGCCACAGCAGGGAAGTAGGGGACTACGCCACAGCAGGGAGGTAGGGGACTACGCCACAGCATGGAAGTAGGGGACTACGCCACTGCAGGGAGGCAGGGGACCACGCCACAGCAGGGAGGTAGGGGATTACACCACAGCAGGCAAGTAGGGGACTACGCCACAGCAGGGAGGTAGGGGACTACGCCACAGCAGGGAAGTAGGGGACTACGCCACAGCAGGGAGATAGGGGACTACGCCACCGCAGGTAGGCAGGGGACTACGCCACAGTAGGGAAGTAGGGGACTATGCCACAGCAGGGAAGTAGGGGACTACGCCACATCAGGGAGGTAGGGGACTACGCCACATCAGGGAAGTAAGGGACTACGCCACATCAGGGAAGTAAGGGGACTACGCCACAGCAGGGAGGTAGGGGACTACGCCACAGCAGGGAGGTAGGGGACTACGCCACAGCAGGGAAGTAGGGGACTACGCCACATCAGGGAGGTAGGGGACTACGCCACAGCAGGGAGGTAGGGGACTACGCCACTGCAGGTAGGCAGGGGACTACGCCACAGTAGGGAAGTAGGGGACTACGCCACAGCAGGGAAGTAGGGGACTACGCCACAGCAGGGAGGTAGGGGACTACGCCACAGCAGGGAAGTAGGGGACTACGCCACAGCAGGGAGGTAGGGGACTACGCAACTGCAGGTAGGCAGGGGACTACGCCACAGCAGGGAGGTAGGGGACTACGCCACAGCAGGTAGATTACTATGCCACAACAGCAGCAGCAGGACTATGCCACAGCAGCAGGACTACGCCACTGCTCGTAGGGACCGCTGTGTGCTGGTATTTGGCTCGTCAATCATAGAAGATCGGGTGAACGTGGCAGTCAAATAAACGCTGCCTAGCATAACCATAGCATCCAGTCGAACATAGCATACACAGGTATAAATAGTCAACTGCACCAAAGTCGTTCTGAAACCTTGAACTGTCTTTAAACGTTTCGAGCAAAGCGGCTGCTCGCGTCATGACAGTAGAGATGAGCGCTGAGTCCGGATGAGTTGAACCACCCCGTCGTCAGTTTGTCCACGACTTGGTCACCAGACCCGTCCTCTGTCGTCACAGGTCCGTACACAGAGATGCTGATGAACCCGGTGGTGCCCGGGCTGGACGCCGGCCTCACGCAGAAGGACGCGCTCTTCTTCTCCCCGCACAAGATGATCGGAGGTGTCCAGACACCGGGTAAGACGCGCGACGTTCAGCTGGAGCCCCCCTGGCGACCAGTGTGAGACATGGCGCCCGCAGTTAGACCCCGGGATAGCGAATTATTCAGATGCGTTGTCAGTCTTTATGTCCCATTCAGAAGCTCGTAAGGTCGTGAGAAACAGCGCCAATCGCGTGCAGACCCTGATAAGACACTGCGACACGTATTTTTAGACCTGGAGAGTAGTGCATCCTGTTAAGACAAGCCGCCCGAGTCGAGGCTCCCAAGGACATGGTTTGCGTGTTAGGCTAATTAACTCGGGTCTCCGCTATGGAGGTGTGGATGGCGATACTGCGCCCTTCCGAGCCATGCGTCCGACCCTGAGGACTGGGGACCGAAATAGCCCGAACGTGCGTCGTTGCGTGCACATGTCTGGGACTATCTATTAGATTAGCGGCCAGATTTGGTGGTAATTGGCCAGGTTTGGCGGCAACTGGCCGACCGTTGGCAGGTGGTACAGATATAGGATCATGGTGCGCGCGCGTGGCGTGTGGGATGTGTTGTGCGTGTTGGCGACGGGTTTGTGTATCGACAGCGACTTGGTATGCGGTACGCTGCAAAACTTCGACAATTTCCTACGCACCCTGCGTATGAGTGTATTTTCGCGTGAGGGCCTTGCAGTTTACAGCCATGGATCCAGAGGGCGGTCGAGTGCTTTTTGTCTGAGAGTGAAAGAGTTCTTTTCTGACAATGATGTGCAGCTGCGTAATATCATGCGTGTTGAGCAGTTGCAGACCCCACCGTGGCATTTGAGAACTCCCACGATCGATATCTCACTTTCGCAGAGTAAGAAAAATGACTTGCCGAGTGAGGTGTTTCGAGCGATGGCGATGGAGCACATTGCGTCATACGAGGGTCATATTCGCACCTATACAGATGGTTCTAAGACAGACCAAGGAGTAAGCTGTGCTTTTGTGAGTGGTGACGATACAAGGTCTTTCACTTTGCCAAAACAAGCGCCTGTGTTTACATCCGAGCTTATAAGCCTGGTGAAAGCGATGTTTTATTGAAGTAGGTAATGGCTCTTTACACCTTATTTTAACGGACTCTCTGAGCAGCCTTTTGGCACTCAGAACCCTTTATCCCACTCAGAACCTTTTACAGGATATTTTAAGGCGTATCACCGAATTTCATCAGGCAGGTACACAGGTCGCTCTCTGATGGATCCCCAGTCACGTGGGAATACATGGGAATGCGCTGGCGGACGTTGCTGCAAAGCGTGCTGCTCAGGTGCGGTGTACGCGACGTCTGCCCCTTCCAGCGATATATTTTTTCCCGGCCATCACTGTATCTCTACAAGGCAAATGGCAACAAGTGTGGGATGGAACAGGCAGAAATAAGCTACGGGAAATAAAGTTAAGGATGGGCTTCTAGCACTCCAGTTCCCGCAAAGTTAGGAGGGAGTAAGTTATTCTTTGCAGGCTACGCATCGGTCACACCTATGCAACTCACGGCTATCTAGTGTGTAATGACAGCAGGCCAATCTGTCCTCGCTGTGGGTTGATACTCTCCGTAAAACATATGCTGGTTGTAAGTCCGCTCCTCGCTGCTGAACGATCGCGCTTCTTCGGCCTGACTTCTTCTCCACTAACTTTGTGTCAGCTTTTAGGGGACGATTCAGCAGCTATTCAGACAGATCGATTGTTTGCCTTCATCTCAGCCACCGGAATTCCTATAGTATATACACTATAGTGACAAGATGAACTTCGTAATGGGCGCCAAGTGACCATAAGTAGTCGGTGCGCCCCAAAACCCCACTCATCATCCTCATCATGTGTATCAGCGCCAGCTGAGGCAGGATTGTTGGTAGGCGGTACTCATCGTCACGTTGCTTGGCATCGTGGTCAGGTCCAATCCGGCTGTGCCGGGCTTGATTTCGTTCCCACTCATGTTTTGGCGTTGTTGGCTACGATTGTGTTCGGTTGCTGGAGGTGTTGCCTTTTATCCTGATAACGTTCGCGCTGTGGTGAATGGCTATTGCGCTTTGGCGGCTATTTATTTGTCATGTAGTCTGGCGAGTAGTAATGATAGAGTGTGGATGACTAGTCTGGTACACCGTCTGTGTTTGGATAGGGTGCCGTGGCAATGACGTCTGTGTGCGTCGGTTACTGTATTCTATATCCCCACTGTGTGCTCCCTGGGTGATGTGCGAGTACATGTAGTCTGATTGTGGCAATGTGAACACTGTTTGTATACTTCCCGTTCCGTCTGTATGTCTGTGTGCGTCGGTTACTGTAGTCTATATCCCCACTGTGTGCTCCCTGGGTGATGTGCGAGTACATGTAGTCTGATTGTGGCAATGTGAACACTGTTTGTATACTTCCCGTTCCGTCTGTATGTCTGTGTGCGTCGGTTACTGTATTCTATATCCCCACTTTGTGCTCCCTGGGTGATGTGCGAGTACATGTAGTCTGATTGTGGCAATGTGAACACTGTTTGTATACTTCCCGTTCCGTCTGTATGTCTGTGTGCGTCGGTTACTGTATTCTATATCCCCACTGTGTGCTCCCTGGGTGATGTGCGAGTACATGTAGTCTGATTGTGGCAATGCGAACACTGTTTGTATACTTCCCGTTCCGTCTGTATGTCTGTGTGTAAATTGGCAGGTGTGCCTGTGGTGTCTATCTGACTAGTTGCTGGCGTGTGTGCGCGTGTGTTTACGTTCCGTCTGCGTATCGCTCGGCAGGTGTTTTGGTAGTAAAGAAGCGGCTAGTGAAGAACGCCGTGCCGGAGGGAGCCGGCGGCGGCACCGTCTTCTTCGTCCGTCGGGATACCCACCGATATCTGCAGGTGCGCCATACTAAGTGTGACCTGTAGCGTCTTACCCAGGGTCCTGGGATTACTTTGGAGCTGGGGTGCGGAGTGGAAAATTATGGCTTAAAATAAGCATACAGAGTGGAAAATTCAACCCAAAAAACATATGCACTCGGCTTTATCAATAGCCAATTACTCGCGCACTAGAATTAGTTATTAGGTACCTATTCAAATCTTACCCGTCTTTCCCTCCACAGGCTGTTCCTATCATTACATCCATAAGTCAGTATCAGAGTTCCAATTGTCCAATACATTTTTAAATAAGGAATGGAAAATTCACAGTAAAACTCTGGAAAAGAGTGGAAAGTATCCATAGGGTGTCGTTTTCCACCCAAATTTCCAATGCTAGGACACTGGTCTTACCGATACCCTCTGCCTCTGCCATCTGTGACCTCTGACCTGTTGACACACATCACATGTTGTTAATGTCATGACTCATTTAACATATGTAAATTACCGTGACTTGTGACCTATAGTCTATACTAGCCTGTGCATTGTAGCTTGCAACTGCGAACCTTCCCTTGTCACTGTGACCAGTAGCCTCTAACCTGCGTCCCGACGTCCCGTGCTCTGTGAGGCCTGTGTCCTAGTATGACCTCTGACCCTCTGCCCCTCTGCCCCTCTGACCCTCTGACCCTCTGGCCCTCTGACCCTCTGACCCTCTGACCCTCTGACCCTCTGGCCCTCTGCCCCTCTGACCCTCTGACCCTCTGACCCTCTGCCCCTCTGACCCTCTGACCCTCTGACCCTGTTGTGCCCTGTGACGGTGCGGCAGGACATCGAGGCGCGGGAGGAGGGCGGCACACCCGGCATCGTGGAGTCGATACGCGCCGGGCTCGTGCTGCAGTTGAAGGAGGCGCTGGGACCGGAGCAGATCCGACTCTGGGACGACTCGATCGTCAGGTGAGAGCCGTAATGCCTCGTACGCGACCGCTGTCACCGGCCGCAGGCCATGCCAGTCAGTGGAAAATAGAGAGCGCTGAAGCGACTCCCTTCAAACCCGGCCTGCCACACCTAGTGAGGTTTTCACCCCAGCGCTCTCCCGACCGAACTACCCTGGCATACACAGCGAAGTGTCAGCGAAGTGTTGACAGTTGGCTGCTATCCAGTCAGCGGAGTGTTGACAGTTGGCTGCTATCTCCACTGTCACCTGTGGCCGCAACGTCAGCTGTTGCTCACCGATCACATCACCCTATCGATTCCGGTACCGTCACCGGCTCCCGTCACCGGCTCCTGTCACCGGCTCCCGTCACCGGCTCCTGTCACCGGCTCCCGTCACCGGCTCCCGTTACCGGCTCCCGTCCCCGACTCCCGTCACCGGCTCCCGTCACCGGCTCCCGTCACCGGCTCCCGTCACCGGCTCCCGTCACCGGCTCCCGTCACCTGCTCCCGTCACCGGCTCCCGTCACCGACTCCCGTCACCGGCTCCCGTCACCGACTCCCGTCACCGGCTCCCGTCACCGACTTCTGTTACCGGCTCCCGTCCCCGGCTCCCGTCACCGGCTCCCGTCACCGGCTCCCGTCACCGGCTCCCGTTACCGGCTCCCGTTACCGGCTCCCGTTACCGGCTCCCGTCCCCGACTCCCGTCACCGGCTCCCGTCACCGGCTCCCGTCACCGGCTCCCGTCACCGGCTCCCGTCACCGGCTCCCGTCACCGGCTCCCGTCACCGACTCCCGTCACCGGCTCCCGTCACCGGCTCCCGTCACCGACTCCCGTCACCGACTCCCGTGACCGACTCCCGTCACCGGCTCCCGTCACCGGCTCCCGTCACCGGCTCCCGTCCCCGGCTCCCGCCGCCTCTGCCACTGGTGCCGCTGCTGCTGTTACATTTAATCGACCGTTCACCGGTGCCGACTGTTTCGGGCTGTAAATGTCAGTGTCGGCGGGCGGCAAATGACATCGGCTTCGGTGCGTGGAGCCGCTCTGGTGACGCCGTGCTGGCGTCGCTCTGGTGACGCCGTGCTGGCGTGGAGCCGCTCTGGTGACGCCGTGCTGGCGTCGCTCTGGTGACGCCGTGTTTTTTCTTCTTTTTTTCACGGGAAGCGTGAGCTCCCCGCTATTTATTTACACCAATCATAATCAAAACACACGGTCGATCACTCATCACTGTACATACATGGCATCCGGTATGCATACAATTCGGCGCATTACAGTTCAATATTGCACACAATTCGGCGCATTCTGGCTACGGCGGCGGCGCGGGTCGACAGGCTCTCACAACTTCAGTCTCCCCTCCCCATCTAACATGTTTAACCATTTCTTAGAAAAGTTGTCTAGCTTATTATTTGATGCTGCAATTCGGCGCTCTATATCAACATGATGATTTAGGTAACTTTTTAACCCGGCGAAGGTAACATTTGTGGTGTTAGACGAAAGCTTACATTGTACTATGTATTGTTTAGTACAGAGTATTATCATATTCATTGCATGTTTCTTACCCATTGCTCCAAAAACAACATGTTTCGTGGTATTTAATTCGGTGGTGTTCAGTTTTGCGAACAACAAATTCCATATGTGTTTCACTGCATGGCATTGGTGTAAAAAGTGCTCCAAGGTATCCATGCTGTTACATTGCTTACACAAGGGGGAATCTACGATGTTCCTTATAAACAGGTATCGCCTCGTTGGAATATATCTGTGTATTACCCGATATTGCAATGCTTGCAATTTTGTTGATGTTGTGCACTCGTACGGGATTGTGTGCACCTTCTCCCATCTGTCAAAATTGTAACCACTGTTTTCCCATCTAGAAATGGCACTGGGAACGTCAGAGCCTAAGGCCGCGTTACAAAAATGTGAACGAATTCCGTAACCTTCAGCACCTTTCCGTTGATGTTGAAGGAAAGCCGCTCGTTTCTATCGTTCTCCGAAAGCACATGAAAATTTCCATTCATCAACATGTCTTTCCACAACTGTGGTATTTTCGCAATTAGTGCTTGGTAACTAAGAAAATCACACCTCGCTCTTGGATACCTGTTTTTTACTTCATTTAACGTCATTACACTCCCCTCGTCTCTTAACAAATCATCCACTATTTTGATTCCCGCTTGGTATAAACCGCTAATGAATACAGTTTTCCTGTCTTGACGAATGCTTCTGTTAAACCATAGTGCTTCTTTTTGAATGTTTTTCGAGCAATTCAGTGGTTGATTCGAGTATTCTTGGAAATCTAATATCAACTCTTTGTAAAATGATGGAATTTTTAAGCGCTGGATGTCATCTTTCCCCAAACAAGACCGCATTAAATCGGTCAAGTCGTACTTACCAATACGCGCTTGTAGTAATTTACGCCATGGTGAGTCTACACAAATGAACAATCGTTTAATCCATGCTAATTTCAAAGACTTACATAGAAGTTCTGTATTTGGCGCTTTTAAACCACCGTCCTCTATATTTTGACACAGGATGCGTTGTGCTACTTTTGGGGGTCGGCCTCTCCATAGAAACCTCATTATTTTGCTCTGTGTAGCTGCAATGTTCTTTCTCGGTATCTTAACACAGGAACATAAATACACCAGTTGGGATGATAAAAGTGACCTGGCGACGGTTATCCGTCCCTTTAAAGTAAGTGTTCGTTGGCTCCAAATGTTAATAATGTTCCCAATTTTCTTGCATACTGGTTCTATATTGTCAGCAATGCAAGATTTCGTGGCACTAAAAATTATGCCTAATGATTTAATACTATTTACCGCCTTGATTCCACAAACGGGTGCATTACTGCCCTTTTTTGGTCCAAGCCACATGACGTTACTCTTTTCCGCATTTAACGACAGCCCGGAAGCTTCGCTAAAATCATGCATCACCTGAATCAGTGCTTCGGCAGATTGTTGGTCCTGCAGGAAGGCAGTGACGTCATCAGCATACAGACTTAGCTTGGTCTCAACACCACTTATTTTAATTCCCCGTATATTTGCATTTTCCCTGATATTTATTGCTAGAATTTATAATGCCATCGCAAACAGGAAGCCGCTCAATGCTGATCCTTGGAAAGTGCCGCGGTTACACCTGAACCACGGCGATGTAAAGCCGTTATTTGCTACTGTTAATTGCGCCTCATGATACAGCAGTCTGATCCACTGTAAAAGACCTTCCCCAAAATTGTACGATTTAAGAGCCGCCAATATAAAATCATGCTCCAAGGAATCGAACGCTGCGCGATAATCGCAGGCAATCATTACTCCTTCGATCTGATCAGCTTCACAGTAGGTTATCACATCGCTAGTGAGCCTGGTATTTTCCCCGATGAACCTACCTTTAATAAACCCTGTTTGCTCCGGGGATACCAGCTTATGAATAACATTCCCTATCCTGATAGTAACAACTTTTGCGACAATTTTATAGATCACGTCTAACAAGCATATAGGCCTTTTGTTCTGTAAAAGAGTTTGATCCTGTTTCTTCGGAATTAAAGTAATTATTCCACGCATTTGCGTGACAAAAAAACCGTTATCGTATGCATCATTAACGTATCCCACTATGATATCACCGATTTCGTTCCAGAACAAGAAAAATTCAGGCGTAAAGCCCGTCACGCCCGGTGCCTTATTTTTGTTCATTTGGCTCAACGCGTACTTACATTCTTGATTCGACATGAGACCTTCACATTTTGCTTTTTCGGCATCGGAAAGCTTAGGTACATTTTCACTGGTTAAAAATGCATTCATTTTTGGCGAATTGACACCTTTTGCCAAATATACTTTCCCAAAGTGGTCTGCACAGTGCTGTAAAATATTGCGATCACCGGTAATCATTTGCCCGCCAACGTTAATCTCGGTTATAGTTTTTTTGTGCCGAAAGCTGCTTTCCCCTAGCCAGGAAAAAATGGCTCGCTTTTTCTCCAAATTCCGTCCATCTGGCACCGGAGGCAATGATTGCCTGTAATCCTCGCATGGACATTATTTCATCAAGTCTTTGCTTTGATTCTGCATAAATGTCTTTTTGCTGAGCATTCAGTGTGTTTATGTCTTTTTCCATGTCACCAACAATTTTCAATAAGTCTTTTTCTTCTTTCCTCAGTTCGTATGCGATTGCCTTGCCTCGCACAGTGCTGATAACCCGGATATTGCTTAATAACATTTCAACTTTTAGACCGATGCTAACATCCTCGCTATACGGAGTTACAATGTTTTTGGCCTTCGTAATTTCAGTTCTAACTAGCTCGACGAACAGCGTATCAGATACGTGAAGCTGATTGTTATATCGCCACAGCCCTGGCCCTCTTTCGCGCCCGCTATGCGTGGCGCTTATCTCAATCACGCTGTGGTCACTTTTAATTCCAGCCGATATTTTCGCTCGTACCTTGTAATTAAAATTTATCGCTTCAGAGATAAATATGAAATCGATTCTGGATTGTTGGTTTGGGTTCGTGCGTCTCCATGTAAACTCACGAGCAGATGGATTTGTTTGCCTCCATATATCTATTAGGTAGAATTCTTCAAGTATCTCTCGCAGCGTCGAACTAGCGCTTGTGTTGGTGAATTTTCCTATCTCGGCATCGAGAGGCCCTAGCTGGACGTTTAAATCCCCTGCCACCACCGTATTTGCTTCGGAAAACTCTATCATTACCTCCCGTAACTTATTAAAGAAGGTAATTTTGTCTCGCTGGATATCTACGGCTGGGCCATAAACACTAAGAACCGCAAATGGGTCACCATTGAGCGAAAACCGCAACCCGACTATTCTGCCCACGTCATCACTATGTTTCCCAAGAATTACTCCGCCAAAATTGTGAGGCAATAAAATGGCCACTCCAGCTTGGTGAACTGAGCCGTGACTGAATATTACAGATGATCCCCACTCGTTTTCCCAAATAAGTTCTATATCAGTAGACGAGTGAGTCTCCTGCAAAGTGATCACGTACTTTGGATATGTTGTGTGCAGGAACCTGAAGATTGATCGCCTTTTTTTCCTATCACGCAGCCCGCGGACGTTAAAGCTAAGAACGGAAACTATTCCCATAATGATACTTTTGGTTTTGAGCCAACTGACTGATTAATGCCTACTAGCCAATCAAGGTGAAATAACCCACAGAGAGCCCGACCGCCGCGCCGCCCAGCCAGATCGACATCCGTATCACACACCGCCGCCACGTCTCTGTCTCGCCAGGTCAGCACCGCGCACGCCACCAGCGTCATCTGGTCACTGGGGTCACCGACATGTACTGCAATCTGTCGGAGACCAAACACTGCCACACCTACTCCCGTAACGGGATCCCTAGCCCGACTCCTACTCCCTACCCCTCCCCTAATGACACCGGAGCTGACGACTGGCATATAAACCTGAAGCCAGCAGCGGCCGGCGCCCGGGCGGCCAGTCACACGAAAACCAACTAAACTGGATAACACGACAACACAAGCAGTAGGTGCTTGTCGCTTAGTTCTTCGGATCTCTAGAGATACCTTCGGATTTCTAGAGATTCTAGAGATACCACACAGCTCAAAGCAACCAATCCAGTCCCATCACCAAACACGTCAGTAACCCATTTCAACCCATACGGAACGGAATTCATGGAGCTTCATGTCGAGTCTAGTCGAATTCACCCCCATTCAAATTCATATGCACAGGTGCAGCGGTCAATACATTCACAATGTGTTGCGACGCGACTAAATTAAGTACCCTAAAAGCTCTAGATGCAATTAATTGCGTTTGTCTTGCACGACTCGCCTCGCTGGGAAGCAACCTCAGAGCAACCTCAACAACAGCGCAACATTAATATCAAGCCATAAGGGACCCGCTACTCACTGCGCAGATACTGAGCTCACCCGTCGCCGGCTCGGACAACGCCGCCCGCCGCAGTACAGCCCCGCCGACGGACAGCAGCGGCCGGACCGCGACGACCAGCAGAAATGAAGCGTTGACGACGACGATGACGCCACACGGCCGCGCCGCGGCCCGACCGCCGAAGCCCGCCGCGTGACGACCGCGGCAGGAGCCGCCGCACCGCCGCAGGGTGCGCCCGCCTCCCAAACGTCTGGAAAAATGATGGACACGCCAGCTCACAATAAACGCCCGGACAAGTGCCTCGTGCAATTCACAATGTTATTGTCAGACCATTTGCAAATCCCTGTTTGCCAACCCCGAGCGAGGCGAGGCGAGGCGACTGACGCAGCACATGGTACCTGTACAGTGTGCATCTACGGCAAGACAGCTGGGGCTGTTAACCTACAAATATTGGGCTTTAGGGCTTTACAACTCCAACGGGTGAGCCGGATGTAGCCAAGCAAAACAGGAGGCGGCCATAAATAACCCTTGCAATTTACACAATTAACCTATAGAATCCGTTTGGCAGGCCTAATTATCTATACACATACAATTATTAGGACATACGGCTCAGTACGTATACAGTTCAAGCTGTCGATAACCGGTCTACCACTCTCACCCTCTCTGTCAAGAAAGATGACGACTCAGCTTAACTTTTCCTTTGGCGAGCCAGCGATTCCGTCTCGCGGGCAGTTCTGGATGTCAGGCAGCACCACCCCCGACTCTGGAACCCGCTCAACGGGAGCGGCAGAGGCAGCACCAGACCGGGTCGAAGGTGTCGCCGCCGCCAGCTCCATTCCGACCTCGCCGGCCGGCGCGACACCCCGGTCCGCCGGCAGGCTCGCGTCGCCGCCGGCAGCCGCCGACGCCGCTCCTCCGACAGCCCCGCTGACAAGGGCTGCGACCTCCTCGATGCCCGAAAACGGCACCATGCTCCGCTCGCGAATGGCGGAGACTCCGCCGCGGTCCCCCTGACCCGCGCGGTGCCCGCCCCGGCGTTCGCCCGGTCCGCCCCCGCGGCCGCCTGGGCCGCCCCCGCGACCGCGGCCCCGGTCCACCCGGCCATCCCTGGCAGACCCCGACCCGGGCCGAGCGGGGGCCTCAGCCAGAACCTGTTGAAGTCGCTGCTGGTATGTCACCTTGATGTTGCGGCCACCCTTCTCGGTCCTGCAGAAGACTGTGCCACGTCGGGTAAATACAGAGGCGATTTTGCCTCCGTTCTCAGGCCTTCTGCAGGCTAGAAGAGAAGCGTACAGGTGACGTACGCCCGCAGTCAAGCTCTCTGTCAGATATAGAGGTGCCAAACCTTGCGCTCTCAGGCGGGCCTGTGTGTTGAACAGCTGGAAGCGACTGTCGAAGACGTCATCTCGTAGGCGCTGTTTCACGAACCGCAGGATGACCTTGTTGCTGGTCTCCAGCCGGTGCGCCACCTGCACGTCCGCCACCGTCATCCGGAAACCGGGTAGCCGTCTGCACAATGTCCGCACCACCATCTCCTCGGCGTCAACGTCCGGAGGCTGGGCCGCGAAATCGTCGCATGTCAGGATTAAGCTGGATGATCTGCGGTTCATATCCATGCCTTCAACACGCTCCTGCAGTTCCTCCATTGCTTGGTGTTGCTTTCCCATCTGTACCTTGAGCTGTTGAATTTCGTCCTCTCTGTCCAACACTTGGGCTTCCAGCGTAGAGAGCCTACCGTCCAGTCTCTCCAGCTTGGCGTCGAAGGCGGCGATCACCCTTGCTTCGCTTGCGTCGATGAGACGCTTGATCGCAGTCAGAGCGGCTGGGCTAAGCTCCATCGCTGCAGCCGATCGCTTTGCTGCCGGGGCGTCGCTGTCTTTGGGCGATTTCGAGCCGCGACTAGGTGCTGAGCGCTTCTTCCTGGAGCCGGTAATTGCAGCGCGATGAAATATCTCCGGAATTCGACCACGGCCAGCACCCCTTCCAAATACCCCCGGAGACAGGCACTCGTCAAACTGAGCTGCGTCACCGCCCTCAGAATCAGAGGACATGACACCGTCCGACGACCGATTATGTCACTCTACAGTGTTGTCTGGGCCACTGCAACACACTTAAATGTCACTGTTCACTGTCCACAGCGCATTCTCGCGGCTCTCGCTCCGTCTGGTTACTGCACTGCTCGGTTGACGCACACCGTTTACCGCCCGGGCGCCCGCTCGCTCCGCCTCACTCGGCCAGAGGCACGCCGACCTTGACCGCAGGTCACGCCCCGCCGCCCAACCGGCCGGCTCGGCGTCCGCAGCCCGACTGACGTGGAGCCGTGCTGGCGCCACGCCGTGCTGGCGTGGAGCTGCTCTGGTGACGCCGTGCTGGCGTCGCTCTGGTGACGCCGTGCTGGCGTGGAGCCGCTCTGGTGACGCCGTGCTGGCGTGGAGCCGCTCTGGTGACGCCGTGCTGCGGTGCGTGGAGCCGCTCTGGTGACGCCGTGCTGCGGTGCGAGAAGCCGCTCTGGTAACGCCGTGCTGCGGTGCGTGGAGCCGCTCTGGTGACGCCGTGCTGGCGTCGCTCTGGTGACGCCGTGCTGGCGTGGAGCCGCTCTGGTGACGCCGTGCTGCGGTGCGAGAAGCCGCTCTGGTGACGCTGTGCTGGCGTGGAGCCGCTCTGGTGACGCCGTGCTGCGGTGCGTGGAGCCGCTCTGGTGACGCCGTGCTGCGGTGCGTGGAGCCGCTCTGGTGACGCCGTGCTGCGGTGCGAGAAGCCGCTCTGGTGACGCCGTGCTGGCGTAGAGCCGGTCTGGTGACGCCGTGCTGCGGTGCGAGAAGCCGCTCTGGTGACGCTGTGCTGGCGTGGAGCCGCTCTGGTGACGCCGTGTTGCGGTGCGTGGAGCCGCTCTGGTGACGCCGTGCTGCGGTGCGAGAAGCCGCTCTGGTGACGCCGTGCTGCGGTGCGTGGAGCCGCTCTGGTGACGCTGTGCTGGCGTGGAGCCGCTCTGGTGACGCCGTGCTGGCGTGGAGCCGCTCTGGTGACGCCGTGCTGCGGTGCGAGAAGCCGCTCTGGTGACGCTGTGCTGGCGTGGAGCCGCTCTGGTGACGCCGTACTGCGGTGCGTGGAGCCGCTCTGGTGACGCCGTGCTGCTGTCAGTCCGCGTCGGCGTCGGCTGTGCGCTGGCGAAGAGTGGAGTCTATTGGGTCACGCGACTGTCGCTCGCACTGTCGCTCGCACTGTCGCTCGCACTGTCGCTCGCACTGTCGCTCGTGCCGGGTCGATGGAGAGTTGACGAGGGTAAGGGGTTGGGGATTACGCAAATAATGTCAGGTTAAATTAGTAGAAGTGCATAGAATGCCAATATTTTCTAAACGGTGATATGCTGATGTCCAAAATGATATAAGCGGTAACATTTACATTATGCAGCCTGAATATATGCAATATATGTATATTCCTTATACTGTATGTGAAACGAACGATGCACGTTCGAGAAAATCTTGATCATCAAACATTGCCCTTGTTATTAAAGTTTCTAGTGAGACCCCTGTTAGAGTACGGAAATTATGTATGGGGCCGCACAACAAGGCTGACCAGCTGACTGTCGAGCGAGTTCAGCGACGTGCCAGCAAGGCTGTTTACTTTTATTCGTCACCTCCCATGTACTGAGCGCTTGGAAGCTTTGCGACTGCCATCACTGCAGTATCGGAGACGACGGGGCAATGTCATCCTAGTTTATCAGGTAATGCGCGGCCTCTTGGACTTGCCATATGACGCCTGCGCGGCCTCTTGGGCTTGCCATATGACGCCTGCGCGGCCTCTTGGGCTTGCCATATGACGCCTGCGCGGCCTCTTGGGCTTGCCATATGACGCCTGCGCGGCCTCTTGGGCTTGCCATATGACGCCTGCGCGGCCTCTTGGGCTTGCCATATGACGCCTTCTTCAAGCAACCAACTGTTAGAACAACAATAGGACACTCAAGAAAGGTAGCCAAGTCCCACGCGCAAGGCAACCAACTGTTAGAACAACAAGAGGACACTCAAGAAAGGTAGCCAAGTCCCACGCGCAAGGCAACCAACTGTTAGAACAACAAGAGGACACTCAAGAAAGGTAGCCAAGTCCCACGCGCAAGGCAACCAACTGTTAGAACAACAAGAGGACACTCAAGAAAGGTAGCCAAGTCCCACGCGCAAGGCATCCAACTGTTAGAACAACAAGAGGACACTCAAGAAAGGTAGCCAAGTCCCACGCGCAAGGCAACCAACTGTTAGAACAACAAGAGGACACTCAAGAAAGGTAGCCAAGTCCCATGCGCAAGGCAACCAACTGTTAGAACAACAAGAGGACACTCAAGAAAGGTAGCCAAGTCCCACGCGCAAGTTAGAGTCAGAAGAAATCACTGGAGAATCAGAACAGTCAACGACTGGAATTCGTTACCCGAGAGCGTAGTCACTGTAGATACCCAAGGGCGGATCCAGCCGGCCGTGGGGGGGGGGGGGGGGGGGGGGCGTTTTAGCGCACCTTACCTACCCCCAATTTCGAATTTCTTCCTGGATTTGGGCCACTTTATTTTGCAACCTCACGATTTCTAATGATTTCTTTATTTTGATATTTTGGTGTGTATTTTTTTAACTTTTCGAACTTTTGGGATATCGAAAAAGGAAAGATGTCAGCTTGCAGTTTGTATTGTTCCAACATTGCCTTACACTGAGCAAAACTATGTCAATTGGCGGCGCGAAATGTTTACGGGTTTTTCCTGATAAAACCCAGAAACATAGGCGGTGGGCCTAGTAGAGAATAAGAAGCTAAACATGCTATTCATTGAATTAATCGTTACAACGAACCGAAGACGATGGCGATGGCTTCGTTATGATGATGGCCACCGATGTGACGCCGCGAAGCGGCGTGAACATTTTAATTTTAGGTCGTGAAAAACAACATTTTAATATTGGAACCAGACCGTGAGTGGAGCCAAGCCTCAGGTAACCCCTATTCCTAGTAGCACATCTCGGTATGATGCAAAATATTGAAATTAATGTAGTTTTTCATATACATTTTCCTCGGATAGTAAATCACGATGACCGGTGGCAGTCAGCGCTCAATAGTACATATGAGAATAATAACTGTATACAGATGTACCGAACTGTAACAAACAACTGGTAATAGTGCAAATGGTTTCAAAGTAGCAAGAGGCAGACTGACTTTTCCGCACATAAATGGTCCCTGTAGATCTGGAGGAGCCTGGGGCGAGATGGCTTTGGGAGATGGTCCTGGGCTGGTCCCACTATTAGCTCTTCGGTCAAGCAAGTTGGGCACCGCTGGAGCCGCGTCCGGGTGCCGATAGTCTTTGCGTTCGCGTCGCCTTTTTTCGGAACTGGACAGACTAGCTAAACATGTAACCCGCTTGAAAGTTAATATTTTATGAAGGGAATGGGCCCTGGGGCTAGCAATTAGGTACCGCCAAGGAGAGACTCTGCCAGACACTTAATGCATTCATTTTCCCATTTTCCAAATTTGTATAAGCAATTGCGTATTTTGTGTCATGCCGCGAAGCGGCGCGAAATTTTCAAGTTTTTCATTGTGGATAGCTGGATTTTTACTGCTGCAAAGGCAATTTTTACAACTGTTCGTCCGACCGTCGGGGGGGGGGGGGCAGTCATAGTTTCAGGACCGGGGGGGGGGGGGGGGAGAGCATGACCCCTTTGCCCCCCTGGATCCGCCCCTGCAGATACCCTTAATCAATTCAAAACACGACTGGATAAGTACTGGAGTCGAGAACGCTACAAGCACCCTTAAAACGAGCGGGATGTATGCGACCATGGATGTTGCTAGGCTGCAACCCCGACTAAATTGACAACATGGCCTAATCTGAATACGAGCGAGACTAGAGCGGGCAAGACAGGCGCTTGCGCCAACCTTCTTAGAAGTGCCGTCTATATCAAGTATCAAGTATCAAGTATGGAAGAAGTAAGAATTGGAACAATTTTCTTTTGATCGGTTTATCACTGTCACTGACAGTGTTCAGTGTGAAAAGCCTCGTAACGTCTTTGTTAAAGAAGAAGCTCGCTTTCGTTACCCATTCCGTGACGGTGTTCGCCTCTGATCCGCCTGCTGTGACATATCTCCGGGGACATAATACCGCGTCAGAAAACATCGCGCCGTTCTGTGTGTTTATTCGGATAACGCCGCCAATACTCTTGACCCACTGCTGGACGTGTTGCCGGGCCGGGCCGCTCCGTCCCCGTGGTGCCATGACGACCATGGCTCGCCCGTGACTCGCCCGTGGCCCGCCCCGTCATTGTTGACACGGGTCTGAGAGCACTCGCAGAGAGGTGCTCCAGGCGGTGTCCGCAGACTCTGTGAGGTAATCAACCTGAATGTAAATAGACATCGCTTATATTACCTCACTGACGCTCAGAGCTCAGAGTTCAGAGTTCAAGGTCTGGCTCGGCCTTGAACTCTGGCCCGCCCGACGCAGTGGGCGCTCAGACTCTAAGTTTGTACAATGGTTTTTTATGACAATCGAGAGCTAATCTTGCTTAACAAGAACAATCGACAAAGAGATCATCGAGGGCTGGAGTGGTCTAGTGGCGGTGAATAGTTTTTACAGTTCCTGTTTTGTCCGTCATCCCTCTTCAGAGGGCAACAGGACGTTCATGGGCAGGCTTCGGTCCTATGTTTGTATGACATCTGAGGTTGGATAATTTACTCTGTTCAACGCTCTACAGTAATGTTCAACTGTGTTACAGTAGGGCAAGGCTGCAATAATGTTGAGACTGCAATGAAGTATTATGGTTTTTGTTTGACCTTTACACCGATGTTACTTGTTTGATAGCTGTTTATGGCACTGTACGTGCTGTATCACCGCAACATGTCGACGTCTCAGGCTACCCACCCGCCGTCTTTTCCCTCCCCTGTGACACTTCCCTCTCCCCTTCCACAGCCGGTTTCTGCGCGAAGCTCGTTCTATGCCCCAGCTGACCCTGCTCGGGCCGCGCGCCGCCCTCTGTCCCCGGCTGCCCGTCTTCTCCTTCCTGGTGGTGACACCTAGCGGCGGATTTCTGCACCACAACTTCGTGGCGGCGCTGCTGAACGACCTGCTGGGCGTGCAGACGCGCGGCGGCTGCGCCTGCGCAGGGCCGTACGCGCAGGACCTGCTGGGCATTGACGAGCCTCTGGCGGCCAGATACGAACAGGTGCTGGTGGAGGACAGGTGAGGAGCGGTGGTGGGGGCGGCGGCGGCGGGACGCGGAGGAGGGTACTCGGCCTTGTATCGCACGAACTCAACCCATATACTGTGTACTCACATAGGAGCTGCAGTGCGATACATTTATCAGCTTCTGTGGCATATGACTTGTGCCATTTGACTTTCGATTTGTGACCTGTTGTATGTAACCTGCGACTCGTGGTTGGGACCCGTGTCATATGCCCTGTGACAGCGGGCTGGACCGGAGTTGTATGTGACCTGTGACATGTGACCAACCTGTGACCTGTGTCCCGTGACAGTCGGCTGGATCGAACCCATCTGCGGCGTCAGGGCGAATACTCCTCTTACGAGCTGCTCCGTCCCGGCTTCACCCGGCTGACGCTCAGCTACCTGCTGTCCGACGACGAGCTGGAGCATACCATCACTGCGCTGAGGTGAGGCTCTGTCCTGACCCTACCCCCCCCCCCCCCCCCACCGACAGACACACGGACATGTTACAGAGCTGGAGCATACCATCACTGCGCTGAGGTGAGGCTCTGTCCTGACCCCCCCACCGACAGACACACGGACATGTTACAGAGCTGGAGCATACCATCACTGCGCTGAGGTGAGGCTCTGTCCTGACCCTCCCCCCCCCCCCCCCCCACCGACAGACACACATACATGTTACAGACCTGGAGCATACCATCACTGCGCTGAGGTGAGGCTCTGTCCTGACCCCCCCCCCCCCCCCCCACCGACAGACACACGGACATGTTACAGAGCTGGAGCATACCATCACTGCGCTGAGGTGAGGCTCTGTCCTGACCCCCCCACCGACAGACACACGGACATGTTACAGACCTGGAGCATACCATCACTGCGCTGAGGTGAGGCTCTGTCCTGACCCTACCCCCCCCCCCCCCCCCACACCGACAGACACACGGACATGTTACAGAGCTGGAACATACCCTCACTGCACTGAGGTGAGGCTCTGTCCTGACCCCCCCCCCCCCCCCCCCACCGACAGACACACGGACATGTTACAGAGCTGGAGCATACCATCACTGCGCTGAGGTGAGGCTCTGTCCTGACCCTACCCCCCCCCCCCCCCCCCCACCGACAGACACACGGACATGTTACAGAGCTGGAGCATACCATCACTGCGCTGAGGTGAGGCTCTGTCCTGACCCTACCCCCCCCCCCCCACCGACAGACACACGGACATGTTACAGAGCTGGAGCATACCATCACTGCGCTGAGGTGAGGCTCTGTCCTGACCCCCCCCCCCCCCCCCCACCGACAGACACACGGACATGTTACAGAGCTGGAGCATACCATCACTGCGCTGAGGTGAGGCTCTGTCCTGACCCTACCCCCCCC
Organism: Chirona hameri; assembly: GCA_036785665.1. NCBI lineage: Eukaryota > Metazoa > Arthropoda > Thecostraca > Balanomorpha > Balanidae > Chirona > Chirona hameri. The sequence continues at coordinate 26,982 of JAXIVJ010001506.1, read as the reverse complement.
CCCCCCCCCACCGACAGACACACGGACATGTTACAGAGCTGGAGCATACCATCACTGCGCTGAGGTGAGGCTCTGTCCTGACCCCCCCCCCCCCCACCGACAGACACACGGACATGTTACAGAGCTGGAGCATACCATCACTGCGCTGAGGTGAGCTCTGTCCTGACCCCCCCCCCCCCCCACCGACAGACACACGGACATGTTACAGAGCTGGAACATACCCTCACTGCACTGAGGTGAGGCTCTGTCCTGACCCCCCCCCCCCCCACCGACAGACACACGGACATGTTACAGAGCTGGAGCATACCATCACTGCGCTGAGGTGAGGCTCTGTCCTGACCCCCCTCCCCCCCCCCCCCCACCGACAGACACGCGGACATGTTACAGACCTGGAGCATACCATCAATGCGCTGAGGTGAGGCTCTGTCCTGACCCCCCCCCCCCCCCCCCCCACCGACAGACACACGGACATGTTACAGACCTGGAGCATACCATCACTGCACTGAGGTGAGGCTCTGTCCTGACCCCCCCCCCCCCCCCCCCCCCACGACAGACACACGGACATGTTACAGAGCTGGAGCATACCATCACTGCACTGAGGTGAGGCTCTGTCCTGACCCCCCCCCCCCCCCCACCGACAGACACACGGACATGTTACAGAGCTGGAGCATACCATCACTGCGCTGAGGTGAGGCTCTGTCCTGACCCCCCCCCCCCCCCCCCCCACCGACAGACACACGGACATGTTACAGAGCTGGAGCATACCATCACTGCGCTGAGGTGAGGCTCTGTCTTGACCCCCCCCCCCCCCCCCCCACCGACAGACACACGGACATGTTACAGAGCTGGAGCATACCATCACTGCGCTGAGGTGAGGCTCTGTCCTGACCCCCCCCCCCCCCCCACCGACAGACACACGGACATGTTACAGAGCTGGAGCATACCATCACTGCACTGAGGCGAGGCTCTGTCTTGACCCCCCCCCCCCCCCACCGACAGACACACATACATGTTACAGAGCTGGAGAATACCATCACTGCACTGAGGTGAGGCTCTGTCTTGACCCCCCCCCCCCCCCCCCCCCACCGACAGACACACATACATGTTACAGGGCTGGAGAATACCATCACTGCGCTGAGGTGAGGCTCTGCCCCCCCCCCCCTTCCGACAGACACACATACATGTTACAGGGCTGGAGAATACCATCACTGCGCTGAGGTGAGGCTCTGCCCCCCCCCCCCCCCTTCCGACAGACACACAGACACGTTACAGGGCTGGAGAATACCATCACTGCGCTGAGGTGAGGCTCTGCCCCCCCCCCCTTCTGCTCTGTGACATACACAGAGAGTATATACCTTGACGATCTATGCCAGTAAAACTGGCAACGGGCAACATTATTCGTGTATTTCTGAACTGTCGAAATAAGGCACCTTGCACCACATTTTGTGTGAACATTATCAAATATTCATGTCAGGTAACAAGTTTCCTTTACCGTTAACAATCCAACTAGGTGGCAACACCGTGTAGACATTGTCATGTAATGCCCATTATTACCTAGTTGTCCTAATCGAGCCAGGAACTCGCGAGAGCCGATGCGTTTCATGGTGTTGTTGAACTCGGCATTTCCATTTTTACTGTTTTGATTTATATCACCGTGGTCAGCGGCGGCATGTTCGGTCCGTGCGCGATCTGACTGTTGTTTCTCGGCGTTCTTTCCAGGCTGGTCTGCGAGCACGGCTGGAAACTGCTGCCTCAGTACCGCGTGAACCCGGAGACGGGAGAGTGGAGGCACCACTCCAACCTGGTACGTGTCGCGCCGGTGGCAGGCCCTGGACAGTGATGCATGTAACCCGGAGACGGGAGAGTGGAGGCACCACTCCAACCTGGTACGTGTCGCGCCGGTGGCAGGCCCTGGACAGTGATGCATGTAACCCGGATACGGGAGAGTGGAGGCACCACTCCAACCTGGTACGTGCCGCGCCGGTGGCAGGCCCTGGACAGTGATGCATGTGACACTCTTTGTCAGGCTGGTTGGTGGGATGCTGCTGAGCAGGTGGCCTGTGTGTCACTGGTGACATAGGCAGGGTTATGTGGTCACGTGTTCGGTATGTCCTGCACTAGAGGCGCGAGGTCGCCGGAAACTACTGAAGTCTGGAGCATTATAACCAGATTATGATGCGTTGTCATTCGTTTGTCCCCCCCCCCCCCCTCCCGCGTTCCCATGGGTGGCTATCCGTCTTTGTCCATCCTGTGTACGTGGCTCCCAACCCCTGCACACCTGCTGGTCTCCCCGTCCCTGACCGTCCACCCCTGCACACCTGCTGGTCTCCGTGTCCCTGACCGTCCACCCCTGCCCACCTGCTGGTCTCCGTGTCCCTGACCGTCCACCCCTGCACACCTGCTGGTCTCCGTGTCCCTGACCGTCCACCCCTGCACACCTGATGGTCTCCGTGTCCCTGACCGTCCACCCCTGCACACCTGCTGGTCTCCGTGTCCCTGACCGTCCACCCCTGCACACCTGCTGGTCTCCGTGTCCCTGACCGTCCACCCCTGCACACCTGCTGGTCTCCGTGTCCCTGACCGTCCACCCCTGCACACCTGCTGGTCTCCGTGTCCCTGACCGTCCACCCCTGCACACCTGCTGGTCTCCGTGTCCCTGACCGTCCACCCCTGCACACCTGATGGTCTCCGTGTCCCTGACCGTCCACCCCTGCACACCTGCTGGTCTCCCTGTCCCTGACCGTCCACCCCTGCACACCTGCTGGTCTCCCTGTCCCTGACCGTCCAGCCCTGCACACCTGATGGTCTCCGTGTCCCTGACCGTCCACCCCTGCACACCTGCTGGTCTCCCTGTCCCTGACCGTCCACCCCTGCACACCTGCTGGTCTCCGTGTCCCTGACCGTCCACCTCTGCACACCTGCTGGTCTCCGTGTCCCTGACCGTCCACCCCTGCACACCTGCTGGTCTCCGTGTCCCTGACCGTCCACCCCTGCACACCTGCTGGTCTCCCTGTCCCTGACCGTCCACCCCTGCACACCTGCTGGTCTCCGTGTCCCTGACCGTCCACCTCTGCACACCTGCTGGTCTCCGTGTCCCTGACCGTCCACCCCTGCACACCTGATGGTCTCCCTGTCCCTGACCGTCCACCCCTGCACACCTGCTGGTCTCCGTGTCCCTGACCGTCCACCCCTGCACACCTGATGGTCTCCCTGTCCCTGACCGTCCACCCCTGCACACCTGCTGGTCTCCGTGTCCCTGACCGTCCACCCCTGCACACCTGCTGGTCTCCGTGTCCCTGACCGTCCACCTCTGCACACCTGCTGGTCTCCGTGTCCCTGACCGTCCACCCCTGCACACCTGCTGGTCTCCGTGTCCCTGACCGTCCAGCCCTGCACACCTGCTGGTCTCCGTGTCCCTGACCGTCCACCCCTGCACACCTGCTGGTCTCCGTGTCCCTGACCGTCCACCCCTGCACACCTGCTGGTCTCCGTGTCCCTGACCGTCCACCCCTGCACACCTGCTGGTCTCCGTGTACCTGACCGTCCAGCCCTGCACACCTGCTGGTCTCCCTGTCCCTGACCGTCCACCCCTGCACACCTGCTGGTCTCCGTGTCCCTGACCGTCCACCCCTGCACACCTGCTGGTCTCCGTGTCCCTGACCGTCCACCCCTGCACACCTGCTGGTCTCCGTGTCCCTGACCGTCCACCCCTGCACACCTGATGGTCTCCGTGTCCCTGACCGTCCACCCCTGCACACCTGCTGGTCTCCCCGTCCCTGACCGTCCACCCCTGCACACCTGCTGGTCTCCGTGTCCCTGACCGTCCACCCCTGCACACCTGATGGTCTCCGTGTCCCTGACCGTCCACCCCTGCACACCTGATGGTCTCCGTGTCCCTGACCGTCCACCCCTGCACACCTGATGGTCTCCCTGTCCCTGACCGTCCACCCCTGCACACCTGCTGGTCTTCGTGTCCCTGACCGTCCACCCCTGCACACCTGCTGGTCTCCGTGTCCCTGACCGTCCACCTCTGCACACCTGCTGGTCTCCGTGTCCCTGACCGTCCACCCCTGCACACCTGCTGGTCTCCGTGTCCCTGACCGTCCACCCCTGCACACCTGTTGGTCTCCGTGTCCCTGACCGTCCACCCCTGCACACCTGCTGGTCTCCCCGTCCCTGACCGTCCACCCCTGCCCACCTGCTGGTCTCCCCGTCCCTGACCGTCCACCCCTGCACACCTGCTGGTCTCCCCGTCCCTGACCGTCCACCCCTGCACACCTGCTGGTCTCCGTGTCCCTGACCGTCCACCCCTGCACACCTGCTGGTCTCCGTGTCCCTGACCGTCCACCCCTGCACACCTGCTGGTCTCCGTGTCCCTGACCGTCCACCCCTGCACACCTGCTGGTCTCCGTGTCTCTGACCGTCCACCCCTGCACACCTGCTGGTCTCCGTGTCCCTGACCGTCCACCCCTGCACACCTGCTGGTCTCCGTGTCCCTGACCGGCAGTGTGTTGAGCAGGTTCTGAAGGAGCGCCGCTGGCTGGGGGACATCCGGTACACGTCCGGTACGATGGAGGTGCGCCGTCGGACCGGCCGCCCGCCCCCGCCCCCGCCCCCGCCCGACCTGGCCAGCTGTGTGGCGCGCGCCCACTCCCACATCGAGAACGCCAAGAAGGTCCGTACTTTCACTGGCTGCGGGATGATTGGTGGGCGGTGGAGACTGGAGATGGTCAGCTGATTTATTATTAGAATGCTCCCAGATTTAATAATGGAGGGTTCGCTGGGTTCATGTTTACATTTAGACTCCGCGATTGCCTCATGATAACTTAACTGGCTATGGGTTAATAATTGCCATTATTCCCTGTGTCATTCAGTAGTGACACGTATTTAGTATTATTTACACGGTAATTCTGTTAATATACTTCGATTAACGCTTCCCTGTCACTTCGCCTCTTGTAAGCTGTGGTAACCGCCTGTTTTGCCTGCCGTTCGTCAGATGTGTCCGCGCCAGGTTCCGGACCACCGCGCCATGTTTGACGCGTCTGCGGCGGAGTTGCGCTGGTTCCTGCTGCCGAACGAGGCCAAACTGATGCTGCATGGAACCCCGGTCACACTCAGTCCACCGTTCAGGCCGCGGGTGGGTGTACTGGGGGTACTGGGGGTACTGGGGGTGCCGGGGGTGCCCGGGGTGCTGGGGTGCGCCACATGGGTGTCATTTACCCCGGTCACGCTCACGTGTTTAAACCCCGGTCACTCTCAGTCCGCCGTTCAGGCCGCGGGTGGGTGTACTGGGGGTGCTGGGGTGCGCCACATGGGTGTCATTTACCCCAGTCACGCTCACGTGTTTAAACCCCGGTCACTCTCAGTCCGCCGTTCAGGCCGCGGGTCGGTGTACTGGAGGTACTGGGGGTGCTGGGGTGCGCCAAATGGGTGTAATTTATGCTGTTTTTTTGTGTGTTGTCACTGTTTTGTGTGATACTGTCCTGTTTTTGTTTAAGAACACTTGCTAATATTTGCTAGGTATTTGTATCCAATTTTACGAAGTATGCGGGTGCTCTGTTTGGGTTCGACGAGCTTTGCCAAATATATCTGCTTTTGTTTTCCAAATCAGCAACGTAATGTCATGACCTCATGTTTACAATGCCTTTCCATCATTCGAACGCTTCCCTGTATCCCCTCTGTGGGTGGAACGGCGATAGTCCCATTTTGACGTTTGGGCCGGTGGTCTGCAGGTGTACGTTGGTGCGTCTCACGGCCTGCTGGGTCGGCGGCGGGCCATGTCAGAGACAGGCGACACACTGGCGTCGCCCGTCTCCCAGAGCTGCTCTGGCGGCCCTCCGGCGCCGCACACTCCTCCCACCCCTCCAGCGGCGCCACCACAGTACTCCGGCTCCCTGGACAGGGAGCGGGGCCGGCCGACCCGGCCGCCGCCAGCCGCTGTGGCCGTGTCCCGTACGCCGGGCCGGCCGGGACACCTCAAACAGCGCGCGATGAGCGTCTCGTGCGGCAGCGGCGCCGACCGGCGGCTCTCCGACACGCGCTTCCTCGCGCAGGAGCTGCACAACCTGTTCTTCAGCGGCACGCGGCCGCCCGCCCCCGCCCCCGCCCCCCGCCACCGCCACCGCCACCGCCACCGCCACCGCGGCGGCCGTGTGTCCGCCGTCCCCGACCTTGTCCGTGCCGCGCGACGGCGGCGCCGCTGCGGCCAGACGCAGCTCGCCGGACGGCGCGGAGAGTCGGCCGGCGTCCGTTCCTGAGGTGCCCACGGTGCCCGTCGCCGTCCCACGTCAGACTCTGCTGCGAACCCAGTCGGCGGCGGCCATCCTGCCGTCCCTGGCGGCGAGGGCAGCGGCGGCGGCGTCTCCTGTACCGTCTCCTGTACCGTCTCCTGTACCGTCTCCTGTACCGTCTCCGAAGTCGTCACCGGCGGTGGCGGTGCCGGCGCCGGCGGCCGGCAGACGCGTGGTGGCTGTGTCGGTGCTACACTGGCCGTCACCGTCGCCGCCGCCGGCCGAGCGGGCGGTGTTCTCCGTCAGCGGTGATGTCGGTGAGGTGGGGAGGGATGGAGTCTCGGACCGGTGTGAGCCGGTGGACTGCTGTGACGGGGAGGGGCGGGGTGAGATGGATCGGACGGACGGGGAGGCTGAGAGTCGGAGTGGTACCGGAGACGCGTCGGTGGACTTCAGGGATGGTGGCAGTGTGACAGTCAAGACAGCTGGTGTGCCAGTCAAGAACAACTGTGATGTGGACACGTGCGATAGTGCCGGTGCGAAACTCTTGGCCAGCCATGACTCCTCAGCGGCTGCTAACAGTAGTGAACTGAAAGCCAAAGTCGCCAGTGCGCATACCGTGGAGGACCTCGCCGAGGCGGTAGCGCGCACCGAAACTCTACCGACAGGCGAGAACTGTGGCCCTGACGTCAGGGAAACCTTCACGCATACCAGCGGGGATCGCAGTCCCGCGCGGTCCGTTAGTTCATATGGTGTGAGCAGCAGTGACCGGACCAGTCAGTCAGCTGGTAGCAGTGGTGAAGCAGTCACTGACGGGGGCGGGGGACAGGCGGCGAGCGGCGAGGAGACCTCGCAGCCGGCGGCGGCAGCAGAGCAGGCGGTGGTAGCAGCGGCTGAGAAGACGGCACCAGCACCGCCAGCGGCGGAGAAGACGGCACCAGCACCGCCAGCGGCGGAGAAGACGGCACCAGCACCGCCAGCGGCGGAGAAGACGGCACCAGCACCGCCAGCGGCTGAGAAGACGGCACCAGCACCGCCAGCGGCTGAGAAGACTGCACCAGCAGCACCAGCGGCGGAGAAGACGGCACCAGCAGCACCAGCGGCGGAGAAGACGACACCAGCAGCACCAGCGGCGGAGAAGACGGCACCAGCAGCACCAGTGGCGGAGAAGATGGCACCAGCAGCACCAGCAGCGGAGAAGTCGGCACCAGCAGCACCAGCGGCGGAGAAGATGGCACCAGCAGCACCAGCAGCGGAGAAGTCGGCACCAGGAGCACCAACGGCGGAGAAGGCGGACGGGAAGCCGACCGGACCCAGGTGGCACGCTCCTCCGAAGAACATCTTCAAGAAGGCGGCCGAGGTAAGTGGCGCGAGTGCCGCTCTGCCATCCGAACATGAATTAGCCGTGCTCTGCTATCGGTGGCTCTTTCCGACTATCGAAATCTGTGGCTACTTCCAATACATCGTCGTGTTGTCTTCTAAAGGGCGCTGAGTGGGTTCGTTGCCCACGTTACCATGAGTGCCAGCATGTTCCAGTAACAAGTGATGACTTCACCACGTGTCTGTGTACCGGTTCACACAACCTTCACGTCTTCAGCCTAGTACTGATCGGATCCCTATCCTGTCTCGGCCTGCACCCGACCTGGCTTACCCGCCTACAACTCTCCCCAATCATTCCTTTCCTCCTCCACCGAGCCTCACCCGACCTGGCTTACCCGCCTACAACTCTCCCCAATCATTCCTTTCCTCCTCCACCGAGCCTCACCCGACCTGGCTTACCCGCCTACAACTCTCCCAATCATTCCTTTCCTCCTCCACCGAGCCTCATCCCATCTCGCTCTGACGTTCTGTATCTCGCCCCTGACTCCCATCCCACCCCTCCGTACCCCTCACCAGGCGATCGAGGAGTTCTGCCCCTGACTCCCACCCCTCCGTACCCCCCGCCAGTCGATCGAGGAGTTCCGCCCCTGACTCCCACCCCTCCGTACCCCCCGTCAGGCGATCGAGGAGTTTTCGTTGCTCTGTAGCTCGCCCCTGACTCCCACCCCTCCGTACCCCTCGCCAGTCGATCGAGGAGTTCCGCCCCTGACTCCCACCCCTCCGTACCCCCCGCCAGGCGATCGAGGAGTTCTCGTTGCTCTGTAGCTCGCCCCTGACTCCCACCCCTCCGTACCCCTCGCCAGTCGATCGAGGAGTTCCGCCCCTGACTCCCACCCCTCCGTACCCCCCGCCAGGCGATCGAGGAGTTCTCGTTGCTCTGTAGCTCGCCCCTGACTCCCACCCCTCCGTACCCCTCGCCAGTCGATCGAGGAGTTCCGCCCCTGACTCCCACCCCTCCGTACCCCCCGTCAGGCGATCGAGGAGTTCTCGTTGCTCTGTAGCTCGCCCCTGACTCCCACCCCTCCGTACCCCTCGCCAGTCGATCGAGGAGTTCCGCCCCTGACTCCCACCCCTCCGTACCCCCCGCCAGGCGATCGAGGAGTTCTCGTTGCTCTGTAGCTCGCCCCTGACTCCCACCCCTCCGTACCCCTCGCCAGGCGATCGAGGAGTTCCGCCCCTGACTCCCACCCCTCCGTACCCCCCGTCAGGCGATCGAGGAGTTCTCGTTGCTCTGTAGCTCGCCCCTGACTCCCACCCCTCCGTACCCCCCGCCAGTCGATCGAGGAGTTCCGCCCCTGACTCCCACCCCTCCGTACCCCCCGTCAGGCGATTGAGGAGTTCTCGTTGCTCTGTAGCTCGCCCCTGACTCCCACCCCTCCGTACCCCCCGCCAGGCGATCGAGGAGTTTTCGTTGCTCTGTAGCTCGCCCCTGACTCCCACCCCTCCGTACCCCTCGCCAGGCGATCGAGGAGTTCTCGTTGCTCTGTAGCTCGCCCCTGACTCCCACCCCTCCGTACCCCCGCCAGTCGATCGAGGAGTTCCGCCCCTGACTCCCACCCCTCCGTACCCCCCGTCAGGCGATCGAGGAGTTCTCGTTGCTCTGTAGCTCGCCCCTGACTCCCACCCCTCCGTACCCCCGCCAGTCGATCGAGGAGTTCCGCCCCTGACTCCCACCCCTCCGTACCCCTCGCCAGGCGATCGAGGAGTTCTCGTTGCTCTGTAGCTCGCCCCTGACTCCCACCCCTCCGTACCCCCCGTCAGGCGATCGAGGAGTTCCGCCCCTGACTCCCACCCCTCCGTACCCCTCGCCAGTCGATCGAGGAGTTCCGCCCCTGACTCCCACCCCTCCGTACCCCTCGCCAGGCGATCGAGGAGTTCTCGTTGCTCTGTAGCTCGCCCCTGACTCCCACCCCTCCGTACCCCTCGCCAGGCGATCGAGGAGTTCTCGTTGCTCTGTAGCTCGCCCCTGACTCCCACCCCTCCGTACCCCCGTCAGGCGATCGAGGAGTTCCGCCCCTGACTCCCACCCCTCCGTACCCCTCGCCAGTCGATCGAGGAGTTCCGCCCCTGACTCCCACCCCTCCGTACCCCTCGCCAGGCGATCGAGGAGTTCTCGTTGCTCTGTAGCTCGCCCCTGACTCCCACCCCTCCGTACCCCTCGCCAGGCGATCGAGGAGTTATCGTTGCTCTGTAGCTCGCCCCTGACTCCCACCCCTCCGTACCCCCCGTCAGGCGATCGAGGAGTTCCGCCCCTGACTCCCACCCCTCCGTACCCCTCGCCAGTCGATCGAGGAGTTCCGCCCGACTCCCACCCCTCCGTACCCCTCGCCAGGCGATCGAGGAGTTATCGTTGCTCTGTAGCTCGCCCCTGACTCCCACCCCTCCGTACCCCCCGTCAGGCGATCGAGGAGTTCCGCCCCTGACTCCCACCCCTCCGTACCCCTCGCCAGTCGATCGAGGAGTTCCGCCTCTGACTCCCACCCCTCCGTACCCCTCGCCAGGCGATCGAGGAGTTCTCGTTGCTCTGTAGCTCGCCCCTGACTCCTACCCCTCCGTACCCCTCGCCAGGCGATCGAGGAGTTCCGCCCCTGACTCCCACCCCTCCGTACCCCCCGCCAGGCGATCGAGGAGTTCTCGTTGCTCTGTAGCTCGCCCCTGACTCCCACCCCTCCGTACCCCTCGCCAGGCGATCGAGGAGTTCCGCCCCTGACTCCCACCCCTCCGTACCCCCGCCAGGCGATCGAGGAGTTCTCGTTGCTCTGTAGCTCGCCCCTGACTCCCACCCCTCCGTACCCCTCGCCAGGCGATCGAGGAGTTCTCGATGCTGCGGGCTGGGGACCGTGTACTGGTCTGTCTGTCGGGCGGCAAGGATTCCCTCTCGCTGCTGCACGTGCTCCGCCAGTACCGGTTCGTGGCTGCCAGCCGCGGGGTGACGTTCGAGCTGGCGGCCGTCACCGTGGACCCGCAGAGTAGCCAGTACGATCCGAGGCCGCTCATACCGTACCTGGCTAAACTGGGCGTGCCCTACTTCTACGAGGTGCAGGGTGAGTCGGGGACGGGCGGTGGTGGAGCGGGGGGGGGGGGGGGGGGGTGGGGGGGGGGGGGGGGAGACTGGAGACTGGAGAGAGGGAGGGAGGGGAAGGATGAGGAGAGAGCCAGGAAGGCAGGAAGGTTAGAGAGAGGGAGGGAGGGAAGAGTGAGGAGAGAGCCAGGAAGGTTGGAGAGAGGGAGGGAGGGGAAGAGGCGAGAGGAAGGGCGGAGGGAAGAGGGACGGGCGGTATGAGGGGCGATCAAACTAGTAAGGATTGCTGGTTTGACTTACGCTACTGGTTATCTTATTTGACTAGATTAAGGCGTCGTGAGTCTGTTATCAGTCATAACTCGCGAGACCCAAGTCAGCATGATGCACTTCATCGTCAGTATCGCCAAATGTTTGTAACAAGCTCACTGCCGAATGGCAAGCTACCTAGTTCCCAGGATGGCAGATCAATGTGCCATTCCAGCACTTTATGGGCGCCTTATGACCATACAGAGTGGACAAAATGTACCACATTTTAAACTTGAATAAATAAAAAATATGCATCATATACATTGTTGAATTACACCATTTTGTAGAACAATTGATTTATTTATTTAGCCAACATGGTTTACACTTTTACGCTGTATGCACTCTTCACCGTAGCACGTGCTCAGGAAATGGTCATTATCTTGCGGGCCACAAATCAGCTCGTTTTTTCAACATCACGGATAAGTTTGAGCACGTTTCTTTGTCAATGTTTCGAGTATCTCGTATGATGGCTTGTTTTGGTTCTTCCACTTACTGGCGATCATCCTGATATACCTTTGACCTGAGGTATCTCCGCAAAAATAAATGTGGGGGTCAGATCGAGAGAGTCGTCGGGCCAAGCATGCCTTGTCTTCCGGCTGATGACATGGTCAACGGAGTGTTGTTGCAGCCGTACAATCGTGCGGTTGGACGTGAGGGGCTTCTTGGCCTGCCGACTCTCCCGACTTGGCTTCCTCGATTTTTGTCAAGTCAAAGGTATATCAGGATGACCTCCAGAAACTGGAAAAACCGAAATAAGCCATAAGAGATACTCGAAATATCAGCTAAGGAACGTACTCCAATTTCCAAATCATCTGTAAGGTTGAAAAAAACGAGCCGGTCTGTGCTTCGCAAGTAAATGAGCTCTTCATGAGCACTTGCTGCTGTGAAGAGTGCATATAGCGTACAAGTGTAAACCATGTTGGGAAACATTCCCCATGAATTGTTCTTTAGAATGGTATAATGCAACAATGTTTTATTGTACTTTCTCTTTGCACGTGCCTGCTCGATCGACCCGCACGCATACTCTCTTCACGGTGCTCCGATCACGAGGAGCACCGTAAGATCTGGGTTATACTGCAGAGCCCTACGATAAATGAATGTATTCTTAAGCGACAAAGACGTTACCGCAGACCTGTTCAACGATGATACTTACGCTTTTAAAAGGTATCCTGCAGCAGGCCGAGGCGGTGGACTGCAGCAGTATCTGTAGTTTCTGCTGTCTGTGTGTCCAGGTATCCTGCGGCAGGCCGAGGCGGTGGACTGCAGCGGTATCTGTAGTTTCTGCTGTGTCTGTGTGTCCAGGTATCCTGCAGCAGGCCGAGGTGGTGGACTGCAGCGGTATCTGTAGTTTCTGCTGTGTCTGTGTGTCCAGGTATCCTGCAGCAGGCCGAGGCGGTGGACTGCAGCGGTATCTGTAGTTTCTGCTGTGTCTGTGTGTCCAGGTATCCTGCAGCAGGCCGAGGCGGTGGACTGCAGCGGTATCTGTAGTTTCTGCTGTGTCTGTGTGTCCAGGTATCCTGCAGCAGGCCGAGGCGGTGGACTGCAGCGGTATCTGTAGTTTCTGCTGTGTCTGTGTGTCCAGGTATCCTGCAGCAGGCCGAGGCGGTGGACTGCAGCGGTATCTGTAGTTTCTGCTGTGTCTGTGTGTCCAGGTATCCTGCAGCAGGCCGAGGTGGTGGACTGCAGCGGTATCTGTAGTTTCTGCTGTGTCTGTGTGTCCAGATATCCTGCAGCAGGCCGAGGCGGTGGACTGCAGCGGTATCTGTAGTTTCTGCTGTGTCTGTGTGTCCAGGTATCCTGCAGCAGGCCGAGGGGGTGGACTGCAGCGGTATCTGTAGTTTCTGCTGTGTCTGTGTGTCCAGGTATCCTGCAGCAGGCCGAGGCGGTGGACTGCAGCGGTATCTGTAGTTTCTGCTGTGTCTGTGTGTCCAGGTATCCTGCAGCAGGCCGAGGCGGTGGACTGCAGCGGTATCTGTAGTTTCTGCTGTGTCTGTGTGTCCAGGTATCCTGCAGCAGGCCGAGGTGGTGGACTGCAGCGGTATCTGTAGTTTCTGCTGTGTCTGTGTGTCCAGGTATCCTGCAGCAGGCCGAGGCGGTGGACTGCAGCGGTATCTGTAGTTTCTGCTGTGTCTGTGTGTCCAGGTATCCTGCAGCAGGCCGAGGCGGTGGACTGCAGCGGTATCTGTAGTTTCTGCTGTGTCTGTGTGTCCAGGTATCCTGCAGCAGGCCGAGGCGGTGGACTGCAGCAGTATCTGTAGTTTCTGTTCGCGGATGAAGCGCGGCCGGCTGTACGCGGCTGCCCGGAGACAGGGCTACAACGTGCTGGCGTTCGGTCAGCACCTGGACGACATCTCCGAGAGCTTCCTCATGTCCGTCTTCCACAACGGCCGGCTGCGGACCATGAAGGCCTGCTACGCCGTCACGTGAGCAACGCTGCTGGGGGGAGGGGGGGGGGGGGGGAGAGGGGGTGACTGCGGGATCTGCGGGTGGGTCCTGCTGTTTTGTACTAGCCTTCCAGACATTGAGGTACTTTTTCGCTGTGAAATAATTTTCAGTTTTATTTGCATATCTGATTTGTGGCATGCATCAACGTCTTGCCTTTGTTCAAATAAACAGTTCTGATGTGACTGATTTATGTCTGTCTGTTTCTCCTTCAGTGAGGAGGACCTGCGTGTGATCCGACCCCTGATCTTCGTTCGTGAGAAGGAGCTGAGACATTTCGCAGAGTCCCGCCGGCTGCCCGTCATTCCGGAGAACTGTCCCGCCTGCTTCGAGGAGCCCAAGGTCAGTTCAGCCGGTGTAGGCGGGGTCTGATGTGGGGTAAAATGTTATCTTAGTCGCACCAGGGCTAGAAAATACTCTTTTAACACTGGCATTCAAAGTTTTTTGGGGGTTGGAGGGGCATGGTCAAAGGCCGAAGTGACAAAGTTGGTGATACCTGGATGTCGCACGATACAAGTAATTGTGGAAATATAACTTATGGCAGTAATCAGAATCATGGCTTGGTGCAACACTCAGTATGTTTGTTAAACCTCAACAGTTAACACCTACGTCGATCTTTATCAACTGGAACAATTAAGTTAGCTCCGGTGGCGCCACCTACCCCGTCTCACGACATCACTAGTTACTCTCCCGGCCGCAGCAAGCGCTCCTGTATTGTTCATACATTGTTCCCGCTGGCATATGTCCATTGCTAGAGCGTCACCGCGTGAAGCAGCTGCTGGCCCAGCAGGAGGTGCTGTTCCCCACCTGTTGTCCCCTCTAACTCCCCTCCCCGCCACCAGTAGCGTCACCGCGTGAAGCAGCTGCTGGCCCAGCAGGAGGTGCTGTTCCCCCACCTGTTGTCCCCTCTAACTCCCCTCCCCGCCACCAGGAGCGTCACCGCGTGAAGCAGCTGCTGGCCCAGCAGAAGGTGCTGTTCCCCACCTGTTGTCCCCTCTAACTCCCCTCCCCGCCACCAGGAGCGTCACCGCGTGAAGCAGCTGCTGGCCCAGCAGGAGGTGCTGTTCCCCACCTGTTGTCCCCTCTAACTCCCCTCCCCGCCACCAGGAGCGTCACCGCGTGAAGCAGCTGCTGGCCCAGCAGGAGGTTCTGTTCCCCCACCTGTTGTCCCCTCTAACTCCCCTCACCGCCACCAGGAGCGTCACCGCGTGAAGCAGCTGCTGGCCCAGCAGGAGGTGCTGTTCCCCACCTGTTGTCCCCTCTAACTCCCCTCCCCGCCACCAGGAGCGTCACCGCGTGAAGCAGCTGCTGGCCCAGCAGGAGGTGCTGTTCCCCACCTGTTGTCCCCTCTAACTCCCCTCACCGCCACCAGGAGCGTCACTGCGTGAAGCAGCTGCTGGCCCAGCAGGAGGTGCTGTTCCCCACCTGTTGTCCCCTCTAACTCCCCTCCCCGCCACCAGGAGCGTCACCGCGTGAAGCAGCTGCTGGCCCAGCAGGAGGTGCTGTTCCCCCACCTGTTGTCCCCTCTAACTCCCCTCACCGCCACCAGGAGCGTCACCGCGTGAAACAGCTGCTGGCCCAGCAGGAGGTGCTGTTCCCACACCTGTTCGAGTCGCTGCGCTCGGCGCTGCGGCCCCTGTACGCCATCTCTCGGACCGGCCTGGAGAGCCGACTGTTCGGCCGCGCGTCTGTCATCGAGGACGAGGATGCAGACAGTGATGGAGGGGGTGATGTGGGGATGGGGCCGTGTGGGGACGGGAAGGACACGAGGACGTGCGGGGTGTAGTGTGTGTGTGTGGGGAGGGGGAGATACGGGTTTGTTTGGTCAGGAAGGTGGGCTGAGATCTCTGAGGTTGATCTCTGAGGTTGTCAGGTCGCCGTCCGAGAGGCACGCGAGGTCGGAGAGTCGGCCAGTCTGGTGGGTCCGGTGCTGCTCAGTACGGACGGAGTCCAGCTGAGGTCGGTGCCGGAGAGCGTTAGGGACCGGCCTGTTTGGACGGAGCTTCACAACGCGCTCGGGTGTTCACTGATCGGCTACCTGCTTCTCGGCGACGTCGCTCGTCAGTGGCTACTCTGGCGACGTCGCTCGTCAGTGGCTACTCTGGCGACGTCGCTCGTCAGTGGCTACACGTCGCTCGTCAGTGGCTACTCGGCGACGTCGCTCGTCAGTGGCTACTCTGGCGACGTCGCTCGTCAGTGGCTACTCTGGCGACGTCGCTCGCCAGTGGCTACTCGGCGACGTCGCTCGTCAGTGGCTACTCTGGCGACGTCGCTCGTCAGTGGCTACTCGGCGACGTCGCTCGTCAGTGGCTACTCGGCGACGTCGCTCGTCAGTGGCTACTCTGGCGACGTCGCTCGTCAGTGGCTACTCTGGCGACGTCGCTCGCCAGTGGCTACTCGGCGACGTCGCTCGTCAGTGGCTACTCTGGCGACGTCGCTCGTCAGTGGCTACTCGGCGACGTCGCTCGTCAGTGGCTACTCGGCGACGTCGCTCGTCAGTGGCTACTCTGGCGACGTCGCTCGTCAGTGGCTACTCTGGCGACGTCGCTCGTCAGTGGCTACTCGGCGACGTCGCTCGTCAGTGGCTACTCTGGCGACGTCGCTCGTCAGTGGCTACTCTGGCGACGTCGCTCGTCAGTGGCTACTCGGCGACGTCGCTCGTCAGTGGCTACTCTGGCGACGTCGCTCGTCAGTGGCTACTCTGGCGACGTCGCTCGCCAGTGCAGGTGTCCGGACTTACATGGCGGTCACAGTTCATCAGCCGGCGGGACATTGGACACAGTCATGGGTCCGGGCGGCCACCGGAGCTCACACGGCGGTCTTCATAGTCACCGGGTATCAGGAGGTGTTTCTGTTTGACTGGCCTGGTCGATTACCGGGCCCTGCCGTGTGTCCTGGGTGGTGCCACTCAGGAGGTGTTTCTGTTTGACTGGCCTGGTCGGTTACCGGGCCCTGCCGTGTGTCCTGGGTGGTGCCACTCAGGAGGTGTTTCTGTTTGACTGGCCTGGTCGGTTACCGGGCCCTGCCGTGTGTCCTGGGTGGTGCCACTCAGGAGGTGTTTCTGTTTGACTGGCCTGGTCGGTTACCGGGCCCTGCCGTGTGTCCTGGGTGGTGCCACTCAGGAGGTGTTTCTGTTTGACTGGCCTGGTCGGTTACCGGGCCCTGCCGTGTGTCCTGGGTGGTGCCACTCAGGAGGTGTTTCTGTTTGACTGGCCTGGTCGGTTACCGGGCCCTACCGTGTGTCCTGGGTGGTGTCACTGCCCTGTGCTCCTCGCCGACAGCCGCCGGTCTGTGTGACGTCTGCCGTCGTCCTGGGAGGGCAGGTCTCCGCGTGAGAGGTGATGATGGACCTTCGTGACGGCACGTGGCCCGGGCGATCGTATGTGTTGGTTTGTTGGTGAAGTGCCGAGGAATGGACAAATGTTTCGCCCGTGGAGGGATGGTTGGTGGTCGGGGCAGGGTTCAGGAGTACGAAGTTTAAGGTCCGTTGACTGTCAATCTTTGGACAATTGTTGAATTATTGTTCTATCGGAAGTGCTTTTTTGTTACGATATTGGTAGCATAATCGGGGCTGTTACGATAAATGAGCAAGTGTCCAAATTGTACTGTGCGGGGTCTTTGTGATTCATTGTGTTATCTAACAAACTCCATCAAGGCAGGACATAATCTCAAAAGGAACGTCACCTACTTAACCTCTCCACTTGTACCTCTCCACTTGTAACGTATCCGGTCGACCTGGTGGGTCGGAGGTCAGATTCTAATAGTCTGTACGTGTTGTCTGATTAACTGTCAAAGACCGGACAAGCCAATGCGTCACTCCCAATCTGGAGTAATCTACAAATATCCCAGTTGCCAATCTCTGCGGCCGACCTGCGTGCCTTGTCGGATGAATCGCGGGTACTGCGTGTGGCGGGGGCGGCGACACCCACCCTGCCTCCCACGAGCTTACCTGCGTCCCGCCGTCTCCGCCGTCTCGAGCCGGGCCGTCCGCCGCCGCCGCCGCCAGTGCCGCTCCGCGCCAGACGGCCGCAGCGAACGGCGGCGTTATTAGTTTGTGAACGTACAATGAGCCGTTCGTCCAATGTTAGTGTTGTGGACTTTGCGCTGTACTCTGTTGTTGGCGGCGGCTTCAGCTTCGCGGGTCCCGCGGACAGTCTATGTGTCGGTTGTGACGGCCTTGTCAGCTGTGTCAGCCGTGTCAGCCTGGGTCAGCGCTCCGCCTGCGGTGTCGTGTGTCAGCTGTGTCGGCCGTGTCAGCCTATGTCGGCGCTCCGCCTGCGGTGTCGTGTGTCGGATGTGTCCGCTGTGTCGGCCGTGTCAGCCTGTGTCGGCCGTGACAGCCTGTGTCAGCCTGGGTCAGTGTCGTGCGTCGTGTGTCGTGTGTCGTGTCAGCTACCGTGGGGAGACGCCGCGTGTCCGGCGCCGCTGCGTCTCTGGTTGTCCGGCGCCGCTGCTCTCTGGTTGCCCGGCGCCGCTGCGTCTCTGGTTGTCCGGCGCCGCTGCTCTCTGGTTGCCCGGCGCCGCTGCGTCTCTGGTTGTCCGGCGCCGCTGCGTCTCTGGTTGTCCGGCGCCGCTGCGTCTCTGGTTGTGTTCGGCGCCGCTGCGTCTCTGGTTGTCACTGTTGAACGCATGAGTGGTGTGCGACGAATACAGATCGCCAGTGCGGTGGATACCTCGTGTGTGTGTGTGTGTGTGTGTGTGTGTGTGTGTGTGTGTGTGTGTGTGTGTGTGTGTGTGTGTGTGTGTGCGTGTGCGTGTGCGTGTGCGTGCGCGTGCGCGTGCGCGTGCGCGTGCGCGTGCGCGTGCGCGTGCGCGTGCGCGTGTGCGTGCGCGTTTCTATGGAGCGGTCTTGAGACGTGAGAGGGGGGGGGGGGGGGGGGCGATTGGGTGGAGCCTGGCTGGATCGTAGACTTTGGTAGGATGTGCCGAGAGAATGGGTTATCTGCTAAGTCGGAATGTTATGACAGCGGCCTGCGGGTAGGTCCGCTGTAGGTTTTCCCATGTGTGCAATTTCGTTCAGTGTTGCATATCCGTTGTCTCGTGGTTTGATCCAAGTCCGGGGTGTAGGTATGTAACAAGTACATATTTTAAGCATGTTTCCCATACACCGAGCCTGACACTTTCAACACCGCATCCCAGTCGGCGGCGGCAGTCGCCCCTCCTCTCCAGCACCCAACACATACAAGTAAAAACTCGGGTCAAAGGCTTCACAGCCATCGCCAGAGCGACGAGGTCAACGACCTGCGGCGGCTAGACAGAGCCGCCGGCTGGTAACCCCCTCGGTACCCTTTAGTACGGTACCAACCCGTCCCGACCGTCTGCCCCCCCCCGCTATGAGTCGCCACACCCAGGGCGACCCGCCCAAAGGCAGAGGGACAGCTGTGTCGAGCTGTGACGCGTCAGCAAAGACAAGTTGTTCAAGTAAGTAAACAATCAACATGAAAAAGGACTGTTGAAAATGGTGGGGAAACGACGAGATCTCGTCAAAAACCTGACGTACAATGGAACCAAACAAGTGAGGAAGAGAAATATTCGCCAATGACATGGCTAAGTTGTGGGACATGGCGAGTCCAGCAGCGGAAATGCAGTTGAAGAAAGACCGTCTTCTGAATGACAGTTCAACAAGAGCAAATCTCGAGTTCCTTCGAGATCAGCGCAGCGCCAGGAAGATGAGTATAGACCCTATACTGTGGCCACAGGAAGATGAGTATAGGTCATATACTGTGCCCCCAGGAAGATGAGTATAGGCCCTATACTCATCTTCCTGGCGCCACGCTGACCTCGAAGGAACTCAAGATTTGCTCGT
This sequence comes from Chirona hameri, assembly GCA_036785665.1. Taxonomy (NCBI): domain Eukaryota; kingdom Metazoa; phylum Arthropoda; class Thecostraca; order Balanomorpha; family Balanidae; genus Chirona; species Chirona hameri. The sequence goes on along the minus strand of JAXIVJ010001506.1, from coordinate 7,796 downwards.
GTTGAACTGTCATTCAGAAGACGGTCTTTCTTCAGCTGCATTTCCGCTGCTGGACTCGCCATGTCCCACAATTTCTTCATGTCATTGGCGAATATTTATCTCTTCTTCACTTGGTTGGCTCCATTGTACGTCAGGTTTCTGACGAGATCTCGTCGTTTCCCCACCATTTTCAACATTCTTTTTTCATGTTGATTTTTGTTTTCGTCTCGATGTTAGCTTTCCTCCACATTTTTGATATCTCCTCTACGACAAAGTCCTCTACTGCTTCTTTCAAGAAATATTGCATACGCTGGCTGGTTCTGCAGACGTAGAGCAGCAGGGCTTCCTCCTTCGTTGGCAGCTGGATCTTCCCCTTGAATGGAACCAACTCACTGAGATCCTCACCATCTTCAAACGCCTTTTGCCAGGATAAATTCACCACAGAAGACGGATTGCGTAGGATCCAGAGGTAGATATTAAGATACATTTACTATGGCTGATAATACTCACAGTCAGGGCCGGACAGAGATTAAACAAGTATTGGAGCTTTTAGAAGAGGCATGGACGGCTTGTGTGCCCGATTCGCATATCGAAAATCAATCAGCGCGGCGAAACATGTGACTAAGGTGCTCTTAGAAAATTATGTCCAGACCGAGTGATATCGGCTGACCGCATATCACAGGGAGGTTGCAAGTAGTTATCTATGTCCAAGACTGAGGGTGCCAAATGCCAGAGGATGATAGGTTAGCGCAGAGAAAGGAGAGCGAGGGAAGGGATGAGAGGGAGAAGGAGGCCAGCCGTGTATCAGAAGTCACTCATGGTTAGACGGGGAGATACCCTAAAGAGATCCTCGGGCGCCCGCAGTCCATATATAGGCAAGGACATCCGCGTAGACCGCCATCGGTGCCGGCCGATGTTAAAGGGATTATACGGGTTTCCGTCCTGAAAGTAAATGCACTCTTTTGCAGTTGTATGAGCTTTAAACACGTTTAAGACATATAACAAGGACCTCAATGCGCATTTAGTCCATTATTTCAGCAATTATCAGCGTTAAAACTTGGGCGTTTTTCGAGACTAGTATCAGATAGCGAGTACTTGATCGGCACTGCTGTCCACCACCTTTCTCTTAAGATCAATTTTAGAGTTTTGAATTATCTGCAAGTCCTATACTGGATCACAAAATTATTATGCAATTCAAAACTGACGGGACTTTGTATTACTACACACTGTTCGTTGAGGTTTTGTGTTTTTGTGGTTTTCTTATCTCTGGCCTTTAGCGTTGAGAATTTGGTGGTGGCGTATTAATTTTTGGCATGAAAATTCATGAAAAATATAGAATTCTATGGGAAAACTAGGTAACTGCTGCTGTCGTTGGAACAAAACAAGTTTATTTTCTTTCAAATATTGCTTATTTTACCGGAAATATGCCATAAGTGAGGTGTTTTTATTAGCATAAAAGAGATGACTGGCTCTGCCTCAGCCGGTCCTGCAGAAAATACGCGGTGGCATCACCGCGCACTTTGGAATGTCCTTACGTGCAGAAGAGGTCATTTCCAGAAAAATGTGGCTACCGTGGGACTTCTACCACCTTTATAAGTACGTTTTACTATGTAACTCAATTATTCTGGGAAAAACCCGTATAATCCCTTTAACTCAGAAAGTTGGTCTGGCGGAGTCCCAGGTTTGTGGGCCCGGATGGAGGTCATAGGTCCGGCGAAGCCCCAGGTTGGTGGGCCCGGATAGAGGACCCAGGTGCAGCGGAGCCCCATGTTGGAGGGTCCGGACATTAGGGGCAGTAAAGCGTTGTCGGTGTTGCATATAAGTCCTATGGATGAGCTAGCTCCCTCTAAAGTAGGAACCGAACGGATTGCGTTAAAGACATATATTCTTGGTGGCCCACGCAGCAATGCTGTCGTTCAGCGGAGTGCTAATAGGATGTATTGATGAGGATATTTATCCTACCTGGGAGTCACTCATCCAGATGGCATTCGGCACTACTGGGAGGGAATTGGGGGGGGGGGGGGGGCGCACAAATTATTATGGGGCGTATGAAAGCGGCATGTATGTAGCTGAGAAAGTGGCATGGAGGATGAAGAAGGATATATCTTAGGTTAAGACCCAGTAAGAGTGGTGCGAGCTCAGCCAGGGCAGCCGGACGGATCATTACTCGAAAGTAAGTAAAACTTAGCAACGCTGGCATACGACAAGTGCGTGATTAGGTTTTGGAGATAATCAGGTGTTAAAGGGGAGGGGAATGGAACGGATGGCCCCAACTTACGAACCGACTTAAGATGTTAAAGAAAGGTCTGAATCACGAAGGTTGGCAATGGTCACCAGGGCGTCACACCCGACGCTATTCCTACTCACCTCTCCGTTGTATCGTCCTCTCCCTCATGGGCAAGACCCTGCCTCCCGTCCTCGAGCAGTGATGTGGCATGGGTATAACCAGCCTAAATAATGAACGAGATTAATCAGCCTCTCAAAATTTAAAAGCATCTACCACCATCAAATGTTTTGTACGCGGAAGAGGATCTTGCTACGCCAACTACGTCACCCTCTACATCTGTCTACATCTCTCACACTTCTAGTGGACCTGCAGGCCTACGAGCCTGTCAGGTCTCACGTCAGGTCTCACGTCAGGTCGTCCATGGAGCGGATGAAGGACGTCTACAAGAGGGACTAGCAACACTACAGACCCGTGGAGAGGATGCTTCTTTCCCCTACCCTCCTTTACCCCTATATCTTCTACCTTCTACTACATTCCTCTCACCCTACAATGTATCCCTCCACTGTTATCCCACTCTTCAACGTACCTCTCCCTCCACACGCAACAGTGGAACGGATCCTGGTGCAGTTCCCTGTCCTCTATCATACTCTCTCACTCTCTCTCTCTACCCCATGACCCCGTGTCATTCTCCAACGCTACAGGTAGACCTTCGCAGGGCCTCCCGTAATAATTTTGTACTGGGTGGGCATTTTGGCGAGGCGGGCTTATATTATGGGAGGGGGCACCGGCGGCTGCAGGGGGCCCTTTAGTCCTAAGAGTAGGAGGCCCCCTCCTCTCCTCTGTGCTGAGGAGGCGGCCCCTCCTCTCCTCTGTGCTGAGTAGGAAGCCCCTCCCAAAATATCTTGGTTAACAAAATGAAGCCCGTCACATTGTCTATCGATTGCATGCTTGTCGATTTCTTTGTTTTTTTTGGTTTTCTCAAATCCTGTCGTCACTGATTTAGACGTAGGTACATGAGTACGTTTAATGCGACCTGATCTCAAGGTCAAACGGTGACCTTGATATAAAAATATCCGAAAGCGTAAATGGAGTCTTTTTAATGGTCCATCTATTGCATTAGTTTTTAATATTATCAGACATCAAATATTCCCAAATTTGGGGTACCCAGATTTTGACTTGATCTCAAGGTCAAACGGTGACCTTGAGAGCACAATATCATGGTTAAAAAATGTAGCCCGTCACATTGTCTATCGATTGCATACTTGTCGATTTCTTTGCTTTTGTGGTTTTCTCAAAGCCTGTCATCGCAGATTTAGTCGTAGGTACATGGGTATGTTTAATTCGACCTGATCTCAAGGTCAAACGGTGAAATTGAGATAAAAATATCCAAATTGCGTAAATGGATACTTTTTGATGGTCTATCTATTGCATTAGTTTTGTCTTTAAATTTGTGAAAATTTTGGGTACCCCAGATTTTGACCTGATTTCAAGGTCAAACGGTGACATTGAGAGCAAAATATCTTGGTTAAACCAGGGGTAAAAAATAACGCCAACTTGACAACGTCGTTGGTAGCAAATCAGCGTTACACCAAACGATGATTTGTAGCAAAACTGGCCAATAACAAGATATAAAAATTACACTTTCGTTGCCGCGGTATATGCATAAATGAGCCACTGTCTTGTCTTTGTAGATCCTGTACACTTATGGGCTTGTTTTGTATCTTCACGGTTGGTTGATCTCTGTTTTCTGGAGATATTTTGCAATTTAATAGGTTGCTAGCGAGAAATGGGGAAAATATCACCAGAAGTTGGAAAATATCACAAGGTTTTCGCAAAATCTAGAGACTTAAACGTACCATTTAAGGAAATCTACGCCTAGCCGAGATAGAGAGTATTGTAGCAAAAAAACGCCAACATCAATCGACAGAGTGATACAGGTTGATATTTTTGTATCACGCATAATGCGAATACAGAACATCAAATTTTACCTAAAATATGCCAATATCTTTTTATAAAATGTTTTCAAAGTTATTCTCAGGCTATATTTCAAAAGGCTTGTAACGCAATGAAGCGTAAATACTTCAAGAGTCTGCTTTTTATGGTACCCCATCACTACAAGTTAGGGCGGTGGGACTAGGGTGCGACCCCGGCCGCTCCCTAGTATTATTCATATTTTTCCGGAAGTAGGCAGTGCGACTGTGAAAAACTGTGCTTGCTGACGTGGAGAAGGGAACGTGTGGAACACATTTGGCGCCTACCCCGGAAACTGTGAGTGCGTAATTAGCCTAAAATATCTCAAGAAGCATTGATTTTTCTGACAGACCTCGTGGCGCCAGTGACTGTCCTTGTCGTGATTGTGATGTCATTTCTGAAGAAAGGCCACCTTCAAGTCATTGACAGACTCTAAATTGAACGAAGTTTACGTGACCGTCGTCTGATTCCCGACTTTCTGGACCGTTTTCAAGAAATCAGCAAAAGACACAACTACATTCTTCAGTCGGACGATGGGCGCATGAACACCGACATCAATCTGCCGACACCCGCCTCCCCCGTCAAACGCTCCCATATGTCGACACGCCGCGACCAGCACCGGGCCCGAATCACCCTCCGTCGGCCGCCGCCGCTAACGACCACCTTGGATGCGGCGGCGACGTAGGACAAGGCCGGCCCGGCCGCCGGCGGCGACTGAGGCGGAGGAGACTGGGGATGCAGGGGTGGAAGGAAGGTGAAATGGAGGTATAGATAATGGAAGGCAATCAATATAGCCAATTACATGGATATATTGGATACGTCGTCTGAATGGATGTTGGAGGGCAGAATATAGTCGTCTGTTCTATTGCAAATGCTGAACCTGTTTTGACATTAAATCAACAAGTATCTTATATCATGAGGGTACGAATAGCTTGGTGCCGAGGTGGATAGATCAACACTTCATTGGTATGGCAATAACCCTGACCTAGCTGCAAAGGAAGAACCGGTTAAATAACGCTGCAACTCCTGCTGAACTGCTTGCCAGTTTTGTGTAGCGAATTTTTGCATTAGCAGATATAAGCATTTGCAGTCGACAAAAATGGAAATGTAGCAATGGAAATGTGTAGAAATGTAGCTTCGATGAGAATGTAATGAAACTCGATGAAAAGTAGCTTCGATTAAAAATGTAGCAAACTTGGGCTCCGTCAAATTCGGTTGGTAGCAAATTTTACCTTTTTTACCCCTGGGTTAAACAATGTAGCCCGCCATATTGTCTATTGATTGCATACTTGTTGATTTCTTTGGTTTTGTGGTTGTTTCAAATTCTGTCGTCGCAGATTTAGTCGTAAGTATATGGGTACGTTTAATGCGACCTCATCTCAAGGTCAAACGGTGACCATCAGATGAAAATATAAAACGCGTAAATGTAGTCTTTTTGATGGTCTATCTATTATATTAGTTTTTAGGATTCTCAGTCTCCAAATTATTGAATATTTTGGGTACCCCAGATTTTAACCTGATCTCAAGGTCAAACGGTGACATTGCGAGAAAACTATCCAAATGTGTGAATAGTCTTTTTGATGGTTTATTTATTGCATTAGTTTTTGGGATTCTCAGTCTTCAAATTTGTGAAAATTTTGGGTAATCCGGATTTTACCTGATCTCAAGGTCAAACGGTGCCCTGAGGCCAAAATATTTTGGTTAAAAAATGTATCCCGTCACATTGTCTATCGATTGCAAACTTGTCGATTTCTTTGGTTTTGTGGTTTTCTCAAATCATGTCGTCGCAGATTTAGTCGTAGGTATATGGGTTCGTTTAATTCTACCTGATTTCAAGGTCAAACGATGACCGTGAGATAAAATATCAAAATGCGTAAATGGAGTCCTTTTGATGGATATCTATTGCATTAGTTTTTGGGATTCTCTGTCTTCAAATTTTTCAAAATGTTGGGTACCCCAGATTTTGACCTGACCTCAAGGCCAAACGGTGACCTTGAAAGCAACAAATCGTGGTTAAAAAATGTAGCCCATCATATTGTCTATCGATTGAATACTTGTCGATTTCTTGGGTTTTGTGGTTTTCTCAAATCCTGTGTCGCAGATTTAGTCGTAGGTATATGGGTACGTTAATGCGACCTGATCTCAAGGTCAAACGGTGACCTTGATATACAAATATCAAACGCTTAAATGGAGTCATTTTGATGGTCTATCTATTGCGTTAGTTTGTGGGATTCTCAGACTTATTTTTTATCTCCAAATTTGGGGTACCCCAGATTTTTACCTGATCTCAAGTTCAAACCGTGACCTTGAGAGAAAAGTATCCAATTCGTAAATGGAGACTTTTTGATGGTCTATCTATTGCATTAGTTTTTTTATTTTTCATATAGATGATAAACAAATTGGACCTTAAAGACACTTTGCCTCTGCCGGTAAGCCCATCAATCCACTGGAACCTCCAGAGTGGGCTGGAAGACCAGGAAGGTTAGAGGCCCCGCAAATGGAGGCCCCTGGAAACGGAGGCCCCATGGAGGTTTGGGACCCCAATGACATTTCCCAAGTTTAACCCATGCCTGGCACTGCATGCGCTGGAATAAATAGTCTTGCATGGAAAGGCTCTGAGATCGTGAATACAAATACAAAATGAGGGGATATGAAATGATATGAAATGGATGGATGGATGGATATGAAATGAGGGGATGAACCATATATATTTTATTATATCTGAACTCAGGAAGTCCCCCAAATCACACAGTAATGAGGAATGTCCAGTGCGGCAGTTAGTAGGTATAGCAGCGACTGTACTGTGTCTGGGTAACAGCTACCCAGATCATAATGAATTTGACTAGAATAATGACTCGAAGCCGTATGTTTTCTCTGTGATGGACTCCCTACCTACATTTGCCCGTCTCGCCAAATAATTTCGCCACAAACTTGCGGTTTTGCTATGTTGAATGTTGATGCATCCGGACCCCGCACGTGCCGGACCTTGGCTTCCAGGTACGCACAGACGACAGACATATGCATAACCACCTTCCGAAAGTAGGTAGGAACGGAGGCACTTTTAAGTCGATTCTTTCCATGCAACGCCATAGGCGTAATGTTAAAATCTGAAAATGTTACTTGGGACTGATCCCCAGTGACCTCAGTGGTGGTTACGTGCCTGACGGCAGGCCTCGGGTCGTCGTGTGCGATACCCACGCCATTTAAGGCGATGGTGAGACGGTCGTTCACCGTGGAGCTGCTCATGGAGAGGCGGTTGGTGGATCGGATGTTGCTTGGCGGGCTCCGCTTTCAGCATAGGTATCCAAGCACGGCAATACATGGTATCTAAGTAGTTATTTCCTACCTGTACCTAGGCACCTTGACCTTGGCCTCTGAAGGAGTGCATTGCACTTAATATGCTCGTTTCTTGAGGGGGGGTGCAAATTCCAAAAAGTCTCACACAATTCTGAAAACTCATCGGATTTCGTTTGCTTATGCTTTGGGGGGGGGGGGGGGGGGGCGTGGCCGCTTTGCCCCTCCCCCTGGATCCGCTAGTGAACGGGTGAAACAACGTTGAGGAAAAACCAGTGCCAAGGTCAGGGCCAGTCAGGCCTCATGGCCAACGCCGCCAACAACA